>DWEE01004014.1:0-10020 GCA_018245755.1 Parelbella macleannani
ATAATGTTATTGTAGTACAAACTTATTTTATTCATATTAAACTTAAAATATGCTTGTATGTGTTGAATTCTTGAAATAAATCGCATTACTGAATCGAAACCTTTTTTTCTTTCCATTTGCAACCCACAAATCAACATAATTTACGACGTTTTGATTTACTAATACCCAAAAGCTACTTACATTTGAGTAATATACTTCCAAAACTAGACCCGGCTCTGAACTCGATCTCTGACAAATGGGCGCCGACTCAACAAGCTCTGTCGACTCAACCCCGGGCGAGAATTCATTAGCGCCCTTATTAATTTGGAGGCGGTTCATATTTCGTGAGTTCGTGTAGCATTAGAGAACAATAAATTTTTAACACACAATTAATTAAATCTTAATAACTGTTGAATTGGAAACCTATGGTGAGGGGACCTCTGTCCAGATTTTATTAAATTATGTACCGGCTTATCTTATGTTTTCAAGGATAGCCTAAATCGTTTCGGATTAACTTTATATAAAAACTTTTAAGTTTTTTATAGAAAACGCTCAAATTATAATATTAAATAACTTGGATATACAATATATTTATATAGATGTTGTCTTGTTTACACCCCTGTTCATAACAGATAATTATTCTAACTACGCAACTTTTGTCTCAAATACACATTGATTGATACATTGATACATTGATTTATGTAGACATCATGTTCTGCGCGATGTAAAAAATCTGCACTAATTTTCGTGAAACTATATCAGGTTGGCGAGATTTTTGCAGAAATGTAGGACACTTGTGCTGAAGTGAATTTCGACATTCCGTAAAGTACGTAGTTTAGCGGTAATCTTTATAAACGTATCTCGTGGCTCTCAAACTGCAACGTTACGCAAGATCCTAATCTCGAAACTGTCAATTTTATTAAGATAGCACCCCGGCCGATCGACTCCTCTCATGTTATCTGAAATAAGAGTTACGATAACTCGAAAACGTCGCCAGAATGCTTAGTTCGTAACTCGATTGTTTCCATGTGACCGCGTCCGCAAGAAACATCTATAGTGAAGGATACTGCCTAATTACGGTTCGTGGGGCATATTCTGTTCAAAAAAGATCGAAAATGGACAGACCGAGCACGAGCCAGCAGTCGATCGAAAAGGTGGAAATGTTCGAGGTTCGGGAACACGTGCCTTACCAAGCCGAACTGACCCGAGCCCCGGAAGCATATGACGAAGAGAGCGGCGGTACGTACAGCAGCTCCTGGACTTCCGCCTGGACAGCCATCTGCCAGCTGGTGAACCTGCTCCATCATATGCAAGTGGCAATTGTAGTGTACTGTTTGTGGCACTTTGCACTGACCTCGATGCCAAATGGAACCGTCAGTAATCTTCAACTGCATATTGTATTTGCGGGAACCGGGGTATGTAACAGTCCCAACTGATATTTTTATATCCGCACAGTATTGCTTTACTTTTAATGTTGCCAACAAATTGACAACTGATTTTAGTCTAACATTTAAATTGTACTCAAAGCAATATTGGTTTGATACATGATTTGGTATTAAATTGCATTTGCAGTTTTACCAAAATAAAACTAAAGCTAAATAAAAAGGTAGCACCTAATCTGAAGTTTATTTTTATGTAATTACTCCGTGGCTTCGATTTATAAATCCAATTTTATGACAGAATGTTATATTTAAATACAATTTTTAATGTATTTTAGTATCAGCTATTCCTGGTGGAAGCAGTGATGACGCTCCATCGACATAACTCGTGGTCCTTCCAGCTGAAGAAGGATAGCAAGCGCGTGGTGCACGGATGTCTTCAACTGATCGGCTCGATATTTGTCATAGCCGGCACCTTCTTGGCGCTGGCCGAAGTGAACATGCAAATCAACACACCACACGGTATCTGCGGTAAGCCCTCCTTTCTTATCTTATCAAATTTGTTCTAACGCTAGTAACACAATACTTAGCAATACAAAAATATTGTTTGCGATTTCTTAGTTACTTAACTAAACGAATTACTTACAAAAGCCCCATATTTAGATTATGAAATGTTTTGTATATAAAAAATCAACCTTAATCATTTTACAACCTTAATCTTATCAGCCTTAATCATTAATCATTTTACTGTTGAACATTGGCCTTTTCTTAGAATTAGGGAACAATTAAACTTAAATATATTGAACTTATTTTTTCACTATACCTAAATTTATTAAATTGCAGGAGTCATCGCGTTAGTCTTCACTCTGTTAAGTTTCATATCTGGAATCGTGGCGTTGTTCTCGTCTAAAGTTCGATTGATGGTGAGAAGTGGACCTGTGAAAATACTCCATATGTTAGTTGGTCTGTTTGCAATCGCTATGGGCCTTATTACTATGGCAATAGGATTCACGATGGATTATTTCAGTGCTGCGCAAGGAGGCCTTAGCACTGCACTGATAGTTTTCATTGTTAGCATCCTGATATATGTCCTAGTCCAGCCTATTATGGACCTAATATCAACCACACGAAGTGTCATGTGACTACTTAAAGTGGCCAATTCTACGGATGACGAAAGCAATGCTTAGAATGATATATTTTTTAAGTTTATAACAATTTCTTTACACAATTTCCTTTGATTAATGTTAACATTAATCAAAACGTATTTTTTAAATGTTAATTTTATGTGTGTAACGTGCTTGTTTAGGGTATACATTAAGACAATTATGTACCTACAGTGTGAGTGGTGTGAGAGAAGTAACAAGAACATTTTGTACGGAAATTCTTATGCGTATTTTTTATTATGTGTAACAATTTCTTGTCGGTTGAGCGTAATCGGGTTCTATTTATCTCCAGTCGCTCTATCAACTCAATCTACAAACTTTTTGATATCATCATCGTGATATTTAACTGTGTACTTTTATCGATACGTTTCTAAATTTTATTATTTATTGTTGTGTCATCACACTCCATGTCAGACCATCGACTGCAAAATCTCTCCATTTTAGCCGACCTAATGTGCTTTTTCAACATTCGTCACTCTAAATACAGGTAACTTAATTTAGTTCTAAATTTCTAAGATCATGCTTTGTGTTTTTTTGTACAAAAATTAATGCATTTGTTTCGTTAAGTAGTAGTTACTTGTATTGTTATTAAACTATAATAATATGAAGTAGAATTAAGAACCTGTACGTGTATGAATGGTTTATAATAAAGACATATTTTTCATGTTTATTTTTCATTAAAACATTGTGAATTCGGAAATCATATACCTACTCGGGGTAACGTTTATTTTAGTTATAAATATATAAATGTGGCCCTAAGCTTATTGAGATTTGTGTCCGTCTATGAAACGATAAACGGTATGATGATGGTGGTATTTATGTAGATACTTAAATTTTTTGCATTCATTATGACATCTACTTTGTGGATATTTTTGAAACTGTTAGCTGAAATGCGCGATTCACATTATTTATTTAAAGAGAAAATAAAAAAATTGTATCACAGAGGATGAATTTTAGTTCTCTTGATCAGACGTGAGAAATATATATATTATTACTAATTCATTACATTGATTGATAGCCAGAGACAACGACAACGATACGAATAAAATAACTCAATAAAAAACTTATTTCAAAGAACTACATAATTCAATCAGATTGGTTTTAGTTTTATTGTTGTTAGCTCTTTCTTCTATTTTATCAGTAAAGTGGAAAAACTTTAAGAGATCGATCACTAACTCCACGGTATCGATTAATAAAAAAGCTCATTTAAAAAACCAGCTTTGTTTGTATTGTTACTATACTACCGCCATCTGACGTGAATTACGTCGTGACGTGACGTGACGTGAAAGCTGTGTTTTCTTCATAAATGAACAGATGTCGCTATCGCTCATGAACCTGTTAATTTTAGTTTAAGTAATGGAATCTTTTCGAACCTATATAAGTGTTGCTTAAAATACGAAGATTAAAGTTAGTTGTTTACATCTAATTCACTGTATTGAATTTTTACACCATCTTACTTTTATAATTTAGTCTAACTTTGATATTTCCGAATGTAACAACTATCAGCAAATTGAAAAATTGACCTAGAGGTCTTATTTACCAGGTCATAAAATTTCAAAAAAAAGCAAATAAAATTTTGACTTAAAGGTCTTAGTTACCAGATCATAAAATTCCAAAAAAAAAAAGTAAATTGAAAACTTACCTGTCATTGCTCTGTCATTGTAACTCCGGTAAAGCCACAAATATAAATCATACAAAGAGTAATTCAAATACTGATATTACTTGCATTTCATAAGTAAATTAATTAATTTCTTCAAAAATGGTAAGTCTCAATCCTTTTTTCACTTAATAATATACAATTTGATGATATTTTCATATCGTAGAAAGTTAGCGACTTCTTGCTTGGTCATTGCAATTTCAATAATAAAATATTCTTTTCCTTTAGGCTCGGCGTTATGATACAAGAACTACAATATTTTCGCCGGAAGGTACGATATTTTACTAATAATATTTGCATATCCGATTAACCTTATGTTACTATATTTTTTTTGTATATCGGCAGGTCGTCTGTACCAGGTCGAGTATGCTATGGAAGCTATCAGCCACGCTGGTACATCCCTGGGCATTTTAGCTACAGACGGAATTTTACTCGCAGCCGAGAGAAGGAACACGAATAAACTCCTAGATGAAGTTTTCTTTTCAGAGAAGATTTACAAGTTAAATGATGACATGGTATGCTCGGTCGCCGGTATTACCTCCGACGCTAATGTATTAACTAATGAGCTCCGACTCATCGCCCAGAGATATTTGCTACAGTATGGAGAGTCAATTCCATGTGAACAGCTGGTTTCCTGGCTGTGTGATGTCAAACAGGCTTATACACAATATGGAGGTATAAAAAGTTCTTCAATTTTAATTCCACCAATAAATTAAAATGTAATAAAAACAACAATTATAAAAGATAAAATAAGAAAATCTTAAATAGGTTAAAAACATTGTTGATTTTTTGTACAATGCAAGCTTAGACATTCATGAAACATTTTAGTGTATTTAACATTGAATTTGAAAAGCAATTAAAAAACTTAGGATTGTAGCATTTTCATATCATATCATATGACCAGTGATCAAATTTTTTTGTGGTAAATAACTTTTTATGAGTGTATATTCATTGCATATAGTTTTAAAACATTATTCTTCATTTATATAGGTAAAAGACCATTTGGTGTCTCAATCCTGTACATGGGTTGGGACAAACATTATGGATATCAGCTGTACCAGTCGGATCCCAGTGGTAACTATGGTGGCTGGAAGGCTACATGCATTGGGAATAACAGTGCTGTGAGTTTAAACACCAGGAATATATATTCTATCATTTGTTTTTAATGTTAAAATGCTTTGTGACAGATCATTATACTGTTTTATGTCTAAGATTTCAATTTCCATGTTTTAATGGATGGTGATGTTCTCTATTTGTGGTGATGCCAAGGAGTATATCATCAGACATGATTATCAAACGATGTACTTAAACCATATCAGTGTTCCAGCGAAATTAGGATGAATCTGAAGTTTGATAAATCCTGTGTCATTTCCATCCTTGAGCCCAAGCTAAGGGTTTTGATTGATCAATGTCAGCATGCCTTATTGTCAGGATAATGTTACTTTATTATGTGAGCAGACTCTTGTCTTGTTGCTGAGTTTCAATCATTAAATAATAGAAAATAAATAATTATTATTTTAATATAACCACTGCAGATGTAATGGTACTATTAAAATGAAGATTACTTGATCATGAACAAAAAATTCCTCGATGCTTTGTCAACTATTGATTTTTTCTCTAGGCTGCAGTTTCAAGTCTGAAACAAGAGTATAAAGAAAATGAGACCACCTTAGCTGAAGCTCAAGCGTTGGCAATCAAGGTTCTAAGCAAGACCCTGGATATGACCAAGTTGACACCTGAAAAAGGTAAATAAATACATTATATTAATATATTATATTTTTTATTAGAATTCAGTGCAGGGGAGTGTAGTTTACCCACATTTCATTAGTTATGCTATGTACATATTCCGTGGAATAGAGGGTGGATCCTATTGCCAATAGCTGTGACATCATCATACTAAAGGTTGTGTTATGGAACTACTCAAATTGTCAAAATTTTAATTTTCGAAAATTGTAATGTACACCTATACAATAAGTACAATAGCAGGCTTACAGTAATGTATTTTGTTATAACCATTTATCATTAAGTATTACGTTTACTGGTTAATTTTATTCATGTGAAACATCTGTTATGACAGTTAAGATCATGTTTGTTGATACTTTGTAATAAAATAAATGATCTTTTTATAATAATTTGGAATCATCTAACCTATCATTTAGCCAGTTATGCCCTATTGTTAACCAATTGGAAGGAAGGTGGTGGGGTGAATATTTTCCAGGTGAGAAGATATCTAGTGTGGGTGATAGTTATTTATGTAATTTACTTTGAATTTCAGTGGAGATGGCAACACTAACTCGCAAAGACAACAAAACCATAATAAGGGTGCTAACCAGTGCAGAAGTTGAAAAGTTAATTGCAGATTTCGAGAAGAGTGAGGCAGACGCTGAAGCTGCCAAGAAACAGCCGTCTAAATCTTAATTTTTTTATATTGCCTATAAGTATTTTTCTGATTCATTAAATGTTTTACACACTTGTTCCTCTTTTATTATTGTTACTGTATTTTATAAAAATTATGTAATTGAATTTTTGGAACAGGCCAGCTGAGAACAATGATAATCATAACCCTGTTACTAATTTTTCTATCAATTTACATGCTGTCTCTCTGCTCACAGAGAAAAGATTTTTTAATCTGTGCAGTTTAGATACAATTTGCGTCCCTACTTTAGCAAATGTAGGTGGTAATGACAAATTTACACAAACATTTCTTTGTTTTATTTTTTGATAACTTGTGGTCAGAATAAGGTATAAATTTAAATAAAATTACCAACATCCTCTAGCAAAAGAAGCATACCTATGTAATAAAAAATTTAGTCATCCAATAGTGCTGATTTTTATGGAAACCTTAATCAAAGGTAAGCTCTCGTACTCCCATTAGAGTGTACTACACTCTTGCGCAAGAACAACACCAAACAAATTACTTTTATAAGGCACATACAAGTATCAAGAACGGCAGGTCTACAAGGATTTGGCATTGATTTGACATTTGGCACTCCGTGCAATCTGCCTGCCCCATAACGTAAGAGACTTAGCGTGAAGATATGTGTGTATGCAAGTATGATTGCTCAAATAGTAGACCTATATAGCGAATGTACTGAATCAAAAAAAACCACGAGCCAACAACAATGATTACGCTCCAATATGCCAAATTTTTGCACTTTTGTATCAAACTTTCTAAGCCAAGCTACATTTTTATATTTTGTTTCGGATCTATGACTAACCATATTAATGAGTCACGTAGGATAATTTTGACTGCTTAGAAAAATATTCCTAGGCTAAAAATAAAATAAATAAATAATGCTAGTCAATTTTGAAAATAATTGACTTACGTTAGAATTCAATTTGGACTCGAAATTTTAATAACATGGCTTTTCTCTTGTTATCTGATCGCCTTAAATTTAATCCGTCAATTAATATTTCTAAAATATAGGTCGAGCCGTAGTCTATAGTCTGGAAATGCTGAAACTAACGATGACAATTCGCAATGACAGCTGCCACTTTTTAATATTCGTTTATTTCGTAAACATAGACAGTTTTATTAATATTTTAGATTTTTGTTGGGAAGCTGTTTAATTATATGTAATTATGGCACATAAAAAAGCCATGATATCTACTCCGGTGGTCAAGCAGTCCAGATTAGAGATGAACGTACGTATGCTGCTTGGCAAATGTGAATTAATAGCGAAACAAGAACCGGTAGATGGAAATACGAAATTAAAAAGCTACGTGGAGTCGCTGAGCGATATGCTGACTGAGCTAAAAACTGGGCCGGAGTAAGTTGTACTACGCTATACTAAATTCTTAAATTCGTAGAAAAATAGAATAGAATATTATATTGAAAAATATATATATATTTCTTATCACAAAATAATTTAAATTACTTTTAAAGCTATTTTATAATTTCATAATGTTTAAATAATACTACTTCAAATACTGCTTTAAATAGTTAGTGTTTCGCACTGCTATTGATTTAATATATTGTAATTTCTGTTAAAACTATTTAACATATTTCAGCAAACCTGCAAAGGATGTATTGGCCGAATATACAAAAAGAGTCATATTTCTAAAGGGTTTACTGCAAACAGTCACACTTCATACTCCTATGGAAAAGGTCAGTAATACTAAGTTTATAGATTATGTTTACTGTAACAGTAATTTTGATAATTTTACTAACTTAAAATGCTACATAAATAAATAGAACATAACACCAAACAAGATACAAATGTAGAATACAATGAATGTAATACAAACCATGAACTACTATGTCTTATTAGTAAATTGTAAGTACAAAAAATTTATCCAACTTACAGTCAGTCAACTATGTCAGTGATAGCCTAGTGGTTAAGAATTCAGCCTCTCACTCCAGGAGTGCTGGGTGCAAATCCACGGTGTGCACCTCTTTACAAAAGAGTGTTTCAAGTTTAAATATCATTTGCTAATGCTAAAGGAAAACATCATGAGGAAACCGGCACACCTGAGAATTTCCAAAAAAAAAATAGATTTCTAAGGCATGTGAAGTCTGCCATCCCGCACTTGGCCAGCGTGGCAGACTATGGCCTTAATAGTATAATCAAACCTATATTCCTAATTTGATAAAGAAATCATATGTTCCAGTTGGAAGCTGTGCAAAAGCTGTCCCATGGTGCAGCAACAATTTCAGCCGATGCTTCTGCTCAGGAGATACACCAGAAAACAGTGGTCAAATATGGAGCTGAACTCAGGGCTGAGTTATTTGGTCAAGGTGATTTTATTTGTATTTATTAAACATATTTAAATTATTAAGCTAGTCCTAGTACAGTTAACTTACATTTCAAGGTAGTATCAATATTGTTTTAACCAGATTTTTTATGATAAAAACATAAAAAATATGTGTTTCACTCCTGTAATCCCTGAAGGGGTAGCTAGAGGAATGTAGTACACTCCCATGTTACACCAACCACATTTAAATAATGTCAATAATTGATTTAAATATCTATATTTTATATTTTGGTGAAAAACTATTTAAAAAATAATATAAATATATAAATAAAATAATAATATAATTCTTCTTTAATACATATTTATATATGTACTATGAAAATATACTATATTTTATATACAATATACTATATTTTCATTCCCTTACTTGTGTGTGTATACCACTCCAATTTGTTTTTTACTTTAACCTCAGCAAATCTCAGATATACTTGGTTGACTTCATTGCCATATATTGTTACGTATAGGTACATACGTAGATTGGCTGTTGAGACCGATCCGTTGTACTGTATCGGATGACGAATAAAAGATGTTCTCAGAGTGTACAAACTGTTTATTCACTGTCCATAGTATCGCTGGTATTCGCAGAAATCACTTTCTTTCATCGCTTGTTGAATCGCTGTTGATCGTTTTTAAAACTGTACTATGTTCACTGTTTTTTTTGTTTTTCTAATTGACCGATGCTGTGGACCCTAATGGCCTTTACAGCGTTACCGAGTTTGGTGGCGAGCTCGAGTAGCTCCGCCTGAATTAGGGGTGAGAGCAAGGGGTAGGAATGAGGTCCGGCGCAGGCTGGACCCCTGTCTCCGCCTAACGAGAGAGGATGTGGAATTGTGCGACCGGTCCGTGGGCGTCTCCTGTGAGACTCGAACCTAGGCACGGACCGACACGGTGTGTGCTTTATCGTGGAACGACGGTACTGCGACGGTCAGTCTTGCGGATCGGCCGCACGACTGCCAGTTCTGTTCTGCCAGACTGTTCAATCTCTCTTGTCGGGTTAAGTAGTCTTATACGTACACCTAGATATTTCCAATACAAAACCGACGATGCGAAGTTTCTAGGTTTGTTCGGAACCATATTCTTACATGTA
>DWEE01004015.1:0-10019 GCA_018245755.1 Parelbella macleannani
GGTGAGCCTATTCCCATACACCGGGCACAGATCCAGACTCCGAGTCACTACTAGAAACTCTAAATTAGAAAAATTCTATGGTTCTCGACCTGGGATTTGAATCCAGAACCTCCCGATCGGCAGTGTCGCTTGCAATCACTCGGCTAACGAGGCAGTCGAATATATAATCACCTATACGTACACAATTTTCTATATAGAAATAGTTAAAGATAAAACAGTTCCAAATCAATTACTTCTCGGTCAATCGATTTTATTTTCTTTATGGCTCACTTGGCGCAAGTTTACAATACTATCATTGGAAAAATTAAAAAATCGAAAACTTAATGAATTCACCTTAAAATTTCACTACCTGGCAATCAAAAGTCATAGCAAAATTACTATTTCTAACAAACCGACATGACGTTGTGAGACAAAAATACAGGTCTGCAGTTGTATTAAAAACATTCAATACTCTACAATAAGCGGCTCTATTCTTCAATATGTAGAGACTTTAGTAAAGTAAATTGTACAGAACGTATCGTAATAGGTAAAAAAAATATTGGAAAAAAACATCAATTCTAATTTCAATACTATAGCGTACTGGTATATACATAAATAAACATGAAGCCTCGATGTCGATGCATCTTATGAAAAAACTGTTAATTTCACAGTTTTAATATAGTATCTATGAACAATAATAAATATCTTGAGGCATTAAATCTCAACATACAACTATTAGACTTTAAAGTAAGTTTGAAGAGCTTAGTGTTATAGAAACCAAAAGGCTGATTAAATGCATACATATATAATGAATATATACTAATATATATACCTTTCTACACAGAACAAAAACTTGTACTCGTCACACAAATACTTGTCTTGACGGGAATCGAACCGACGACCTTCGGTTAACCAGTCACCTTTACTAACAACTAGACCAAAAAATCCTTTCGAAAATCTACAATACCTATGATATTTAAATAGATCTTATTAAGTTAGAAAATAATCAAGTGCGTAATACGAGGAATTAAATGCGTTTAAACGGATTAAGAATTCCAGTTGCATCTGGAGCGCAGCGGCATCTAATATTAATTATTTATGTCCTAATGAATGTTAATAACGCAGTACCTACCACTTGAAAACAAGGTGTAAAGAAAATCGTATCGCCTTAGAATCAATAAACAGATTATATATTTAAATTCCTTTGTTCACACTTACGCGACGTTAAATCTTCTATTTATCGATGCTTCTCTATATTTTATTCAATTGTCATTATGACTTATTTGAAATGAATAGCTATTTTATAACACATCGTCAATATCTATTTATCGTTTCATTGTTCATGGCGCGTCTTCTCGGAGCATGAGAAGGGTTGAGGCGATAATTTACGACAGTGACCAATTGCGGGTTAAAAGACACGTCTTAAAAACATTATGGTGAAATGCTGAACGGTATAGTTGGGTTATATAGGATCTTTCAGTTGCAATAGTATGTAATTGTATTTTCTTTAATTTTCGCTGTACTAGCAATTTTGAAAACGTACATAGTTTAAACAGTTATTACGTTTAAAAGATACACGATGTTTCCATGTGTGTTGTGTACAATGCATTTAGTCTATATGTTTACTCTATATTACCTTAGCCTAATAACTTTTTTGTTAGTTTGAAACTAAAAGTAAATAATAAAATTAATTTTTTTAACTATAATTACTAGGACATTTATTTCAAAATAACACAGTTGGATGGAGCTGACCAATTATTAATTTATAATCAGAATAAATATAAATGTTAAATAATTGTATTGAATATATTAATATAAATAAAAGTAAAGTTTACGTATACAAAAAGTAAAAACACTATTTAAAATTTTATTTTTGGTCATATTTTGATGAATATATAAAAAGAAACTGGTTGAAAATTGCATTCGACGGTAAAGAGCGTTCGTACGAGTTTCCGAACGTACAAAGATTCGTGCCGAATCGTTCGTTCGAGCAAGGTCCACAACTAAACTGTCAGTCTCTGCCCCGTCACGAGTAGGAGTATGCGCGTCGTGCTCGCTTTTGCGCGGGAAACTAGCCGCGTCTTCTTCAACTCGTCCCTATACAATTAACATTGAAATAACAGTCGCGAATTTTACTAGAAAGTTTTCTTAATTTGAATTGTGTCTATTCTTAGTGATAAAAGTGGGATATAACTTATAAAGTGCTCGTGTGTCTGTGGTAATACAAGTGGAATATGAAGATTTTGTTTTGTTTTAATTAGATTAAATTTACATTTCGTTATTACGAAAGCCATGATCGTTTTTTCACATACATTTCTCGGTTTTGTCATTTCAGCTGTTCAGACGATCTGACGCGGCAGCTAATTATACGAAATGTATTACGAAATATTTACCTACCTGTAAATGTTTTTGTATTATACATACCTATATTTTATTCTAATATTAATTCATTGTTATTAACACTGATCAAGGTCACAGCAGTTAAGAAATTAAGTAGATACTTAAATAATTGTTGAACATCTGATTTCTATTTTTAATTTTTAGGTATATAAATAAAAATAGTAATGCTTACACATAAGATACGATACTGACGTCGATTTAAGTACTTCCTTTTGCTAATGTGCAAAAAAGGTACGTACATAATATACCTATAAGCTATAACGACTATCATATTTTCTGGTTCTGTTACTGTCTGGTTCTGGTACTGTTCTTCTAACTTAGCTAAGAACTAATTATCTAATAATTATTTTAATAAGCCGGTAGTAAAATGTGTTTTTGACAAGGTAAGTAAAAGTACTTACTTTTATTCTTATTTTGAAATATTTTGTGAGTATATATTTCTTTATATAGTATTACTGTTTGGTTAATTTGTCAATTATTAGGTACATATAATGTGGTTTTATGAAATCAAATCTAAGAAAAAGTTTGAATTACCATCTAGTGTTCGCCGAAGAAAAGTTCTTATCATTCGTAGCAGAACTTAGGTTCATAGTATTTTTGAGGTGTCTTCCTAGAGAATTTAACTTTATACGTTCATAATTTAAAATTGTACAAAACATTCACAAATTCGTTTTATGTACGCTTGAAGTTAATGTTGGAAGCATTCTATTTCCGGATTTCTTCTTTTAAAATTTTATAACGGGGTTCTTTGCATAGAGCAAATAAAATTGGCGGGCAGGATGCAACGAATAAAATTTCACCAGTCGTAAACATCTTCAATCTCATTCGCCAATGTTTTTATTGTCTTTTTTACACCTGAAAATCTTGGTACTCTTATATTCTTTTATATCTCTTCTAACATATCCGCGGACTGCTACGTTTGTCGTGTGGTTGTGAACGGAATTGATTACCGAGGGGTTCTGGGTTCAATTTCGGGTCGGGTACTATCGGGTTTTACATAGAATTCTTATCAGTAGCTCGGAATCTCGATTTGTGCTTGCTATAAGGAAGTATGGGCTCACCCATTATTCCGTGGTGGGATGTAGGAAGTAACAGACGTGGATCGTGTTAGTGTATTATACCCCTCTGCTTCCCCTTCGGTGAGTACAGGCGTGAAGGTAAAAAAACAACATATGCAACATAATAATAAGTAGCGAGAGTATACCCATATAAACATTTATTTATTTATTCCTTATTGTTGTTAACAAAGGGCGGACTTAACGCATTTTCTACCATTCAACACAGGTATCGATGAAGAGTTGTGGTAGGCACTAAATTACCTCAATTTAAAAACAAAAAAAGTGGAATATTGTATACTATAGTTCAATATATAATAAGATTATAATTATACGAACATGTATGTATATATATATACACATACCTACTGTGTATTCAAATGACTACATATTCCATCTCTTTCACTCATATCGCGATTAATAGAGGTACTGTATCATAAACGATATCTCAATTAAACTCGAAGCTATCTGACAATAAGTTTATCACTCAACCGACACCGGGAGCGATTGGTCCTTGCGTGGCTGATCGATACAGCCATATTTACATTAGCGTTACCGCGCTTTGTACTGTGAGTCGACAATTCCGGATAGATAACATATTAATGAAGAATACGAGTAGTTGAGAATAAACTGAATTTGATTAGGGTAACTAGTTTACAACTGACTAACTTTTAACCTACGGAAGTGCTTAATAAAGTTTCACAATTAGTTTAAAGACAGCGTTGACTAATATTGAACCTATCCAAGTCCTATGTCCAGCAGTGGACTGAGATAAACTGATTATGATGATGAAGTCTTTAATGGAGTCTTAGAAGTAGGTCAAAGCAGTATAAGCTATTGTGTACATTATAAACTGTATACATTCGAAATCGTTATGTAAAATGAGTTAATTTTAATAAATAATCTTTAATTTAATAAAACAGATTATGTAAGGATAGGGATATTTGGCACTCCGTGCTCTCTGCTTACCCGGTAATTGACTTGACGTGAAGATAAGTATGTTTGTGTGTAATCTTTAAGTTGCTCAAGATTATAGGTATGCTTCTTTAAATGTATACTTGTTGAATGTTATCAACTCTAGCCATTTTAGCTAAAGGCAATTTACCTCATGCTAGAAAAACCCTGTAGCTATACCCAACACTTATCCATTTTAAATCTACTGGGATAACAAAAAACTCGCATTACTGATACAGTTGAAGAACCCTCTAGTTACGTCCGAGACAATCCTATATAGACATTGTGTCAATGAGTATTTGCGGTACGTTACCAGACAGTGCAGTTAATACTCCGCTTACACCTACAGTGTACGCAGATGTCGCGCGCAGATCTCGCTCGTGAGTAAAACAAGATCTCCACGTTGTTGGCGTCCACGTCACAGTGCCGCGACACGCCGTCCTAGAATAACTTGCCGTTACCATAAATTTACATGAAAATAAACGTTCACTTTCAATATAACCGTGTCCTTTTGATACTGCTGGTTCCTTAATTTTGTTCTTAAAATAGATTCAGGTATAATCGTTTTAGAACGAATATACTTAGAGTACGAAATAGGTTATTAATTTTATTATCATACGCGAAACAAGTTTGAGAAATTTAAACTCCTAACAATGGGTGACGATGGCATTGCGCTTCTAATTTTGAATATAAATTGAGATCAGGCGACCTTATTATCTATGCAGATTAGTAGTAAAATAATTCAATTAAAATATATTACTGAAAATTAATCATTGACAATAATTCGATTCAAATTGATGGATATTTATTATTTAAATTTAAAAATATTTAGAAATAGAGCACTAATTAAATACTCATACAGGTATTACATATAGAGTAGGAGGTGCCAGCCTAAAATATGTCCATCGAAAAAAAAGAGAAAGCAAATGAGGCTACCTATCTGTCTTTTTCTACTGTCTTTTACTACGCACAGGTAGCGCTAACGTGACTCCATTATTTGAAAAACAACCTGTTCTTTTGCTCCGCATGTGTCGGTTATCGCGATCGTTGCACTCTTTCTAACCGTCTGACGATGCAGTTTAGAGGCAGCCATATGTCTTCTCTGCTCTTTATATAATGTATCTTTGTAAATAATACCGAGATATTTGAAGCTGATTGGCAATGCATGGTTACATATTTATATTTAAATTTCCTTTTCGCTACTGTTTATCGACAATAAAATCTATTGAAATAGGTCACTGAGGTGCACGCCGAGTACTTATGTTAAGTAATATAGAAACAGTTAATGTATAGCAGAAAGAGAATATTCAGGTTGTTTTATAGGTATTTCATGAACATCCTAAGTTTGATTCCAATTGTACTGTTATTTTCCAGGACCAATATGGAACATTACATATCACTCTGTCAACCTGTCATGTCCATCAGAATCTTTAGAGCTGTTACAGAGGAAATAGCTCATTATATTCGGCAAAACAATCCTCAGGGGAAAGTTGGATGCTTCTATCAATTTGAAAGTTCAGTTCTTTGACAGACATGTCGTGTATATTTTAAAAGTAGGTATAATAAAACCATAACGACGGAATAACTAAAATCGACTATAATCCTCTCAAAATACACCATTGCACATTCTCGTTACAGATTTTGCGTAGGACTTTGATGGATGGATATTCATATCAATAATTCATATAAATATAGTAGAGAAGTATTTATTATATTCAGAGAATGTTTTATTAGATAGTACAAATAATATCTATACAAATGACGATATGACTGCGAATAATATGCAGTAACTGTGTATATATTTCTCAGGCTTGTTGGTATAACGTTATTAAACTCCTATCACTTATCACCAAGTTTATACAACACCACTAAGGGATTAAGGGATAGCGCCAACATTGATAGGGAAACGGCCGATGGGCCGCAATTCCAATTAAGGGCGCCCTTTGCGGCGTCTTCAGTAGCTGTCAAAGTGTCTAGAGCTAATTCGCTTTGACGTGTCGACCTTTGTCTTCGTGTTGCGGACAGGAAAATTATTATCTACCTACTGTTAATCTATGTGTTCGCATAAATACTTTGCGGTTTGTACGTATGTATGTATGTATATACTTATTGTTGATCCAAACAGTTCATAGTTATAAATACAAAATTATTGTGTGATTCAAGAACGCCCAATGTAATGTTGAACAATTTCAAGTTAATGCGAATTTTCGCTTCTCGCGAATGCGTCAGTTGGAGGCATTTTACCAAAATATTTTCCGTATTAGTTAAGGTTTTTTACAGTTTGTATCTATTGATGATATATTTACCGGCTTAATTCACGTACGTTTTTCGGGATGGCAGCGACCTCGCCGCAAACGGCAGGAGCTCATGAGGATGGACCTCGTACAAGTCCGAAACTAGTCGGGCCATCCCGAAAAACGGACGTGAGTTAAGCCGATAAATATATAATCATGTGTATAAATACTCACGAAACATTTAATTTGTATCTTTTGGTAGCGTTATCGACTTTGGACGCTTAAACACACATATGTATACATATTATGTGCACTACGCTTCTTGATTGGTGAAACTGTTTGGTATGTTGATTAATTATTAATGGGATATGTTGATTACACTATTGTATTGTAAAACTAACTATGAGTTTCACCAACTAGTTTTTTGTCCTAAAGCTATATGTATGAATGACATTTAAGAAGTGTACTAAAATAAACAGCCTTTGCCTCGTAAACTCCACGGACGGCACGTGAAACAATCGAAGTCAAAGGTGGAATTGCCATTGGATGCGCATTATTCAACTTTAATAGTTTGCTTTGCGTAATTCAATGTTAAATGGAAAGCATCTGAAATACTGTCAAATGTAAGAGGCGGGAATTTGGCATTTGTATTTTTCGTGCTATTTTCTTAATATTTCTGTCTGATTGAAAGACAGGAAGACCTTGAAAGTGGATTATGTTTACGTAGAACTCTTGCGTTGAAAACTGCGCGAAAAAATAGTACAATTGTTATCAAAAGTAACAAAAATAGAACCGGCCGCAGGTAAATTAAAAAAAAATCTTATATTTTGTCTAGTGTTCAAACTACATCTATATTAAATTTCATCAAAATCGATGCAGCTATTTTAGCGTGGCAATATAACTGATTCTGACAGTAATTTTCTCATATTTATAATATTAGTATGAATGGCTTGCCATATCGAACATCGTACATTGTGTATTTCACGTCTTTACATACTAGCTGAGATTAGGACAGTGTTATTTAAAGGAATCATTTATTTATTAATATATAATATATTACGCCATACAATGTTACCTATGTTATCTCAGATCATATTTAAGTCACACAATAATAACTGGTAGAACGTGGTAGTGTACAGCATTCCTTTGCCTACCTCTCCAGGGACTACAGGCATGATGTTACGTTTACGTCACACAATCATCGGTTTAAGATAATTAAACAGCCCGTAATGCCATGCAGAAATGAATGACATATTTATTAGATAAGAAAAGTAATGTAATGACGTTTGAAACCGAATTAAATATCTAATTACGATTATAAAACAACAACGGAATTTTCGCCAACTTTTGCCGACGCAACTTCACGGTTTTATCCTGAAATGTCAAGGCTTACTGAGTTTTCATTACGACATTCCGAATTCTATCCTAATATCATTTTAACGGTAAACCAACAAGTCGTTAAAATTAAATTGAACAAACAAATTATTGTGGATTTTATTATTTCATTGGGGTGGATTTTATGTTTGAACAAACAAATTATTGAGGATTACATGCTTTTTTTATTCCATTTGAATGAGTTTTATGTTTAAACGAACAAAATTTCGAAACTTATTTGCGAAATTTATACATACTGACACTCATTACGATTCAGTGTGTTATAGATATTCAAGCACAGAACAAATATTTGTGCCCATCAGACATATTACATTTATTCAGGATGGAAATCGAACCCACGACCCCGGCGCAAGTCAGATTCACTAACCACTACAGCAACAGGCCTGTCATACATATTATTATAGATAGTAAAATTACAATGTATTCCCGTTATTTATTTAAGTCGGTTTAAACGTTAACTGCTGATTGAGAGGTCCTGGGTTCAATCCCTGGGTCCATTGGATTTTCTAACTTAGATTATATCTAGTAGAATCCACTCACGGCGCAAGTCAGGTCCAGTAACCAATACACCAAGGAGCCGTTACATCTGCTGGTGGCCGACTTGTATGTACATATATATACATATGTATGTATTCATAATTGTAGTCAGAAAAACACGAACTATACCCAACGAGGGTTTTGTTTGTCGGTAGCGTCGACAGGGGATGTATTTATGTTCACGTAAACGATCTTACCTTTGGAAGGTAAGGTATAAGGTAACCCGTTCCACATTATTCTGAATAGACGTGTTAGTTTTCAGTCTCGCTCGAGTATATTAAATTTGGACGAAAAATTTACAAGAATTATTTTGTTTTCTTTATGACAAATATTAAGATATAAATTGTTAATAAACATAAATTGACAGATAAAATAAATAAGGCATACACGAAAGCTGTGGGTGGTAAAGAGATAATGAGAACGGATAAATCATAGTCAAAGACGAACAAAGTACAAAATTACTTTTCACTATACTCCTGGAAATGGCAAGTAGGTAACCAAAATACAATCTAAGTCTAAATTTCAGATTACAGAAGTTCCGTGTACTTCATTTCCATATATACATATAATAAAAAGTTGTGCCCGATGTATGGCAATAGGCTCACCACCTATTCCATGGGAATTAAACGTAACTGATGAAACGGGGGAGTGTACTACACTCCGATGCTTATCCCTTCGGGGATTACAGGCGTAACGTTACGTTATAATAAAAAGTTTAATAAAAGACCGCATGTAGGTATTTTGCCGGAATTCCAAATAACATACCGTACCTATGTCCGTAAGCTTGGATTTTCGAATGTTCAATACATGTCGAGAGGTAGCAAATACAATCCGAATAAGATGTAGTCTTGAAGCAAAGTCGAAAGTGAAATACTCGTACTTATTCCTACATGTATTTGTTTCAATTAAAAAAATATAACTGTTTCATCCTAACAAATTAAACGTTTAAATCACAGTGAGTTTATTACACATAATATAAGCCAGTCATCGTCCACTCATGGACGTAGGACTCTCCAATGGCACGGCAGTGAGCACGACAGCTCGTCGCAAGTAGTTATAAAATTTTTAAAAATATTTATAAATATATATTTTAAGTGTGTACCTACATAGTATCAATTACTGGGTATATTTATAACAGAAGCGGCAACGATGCAATTTCAATTTGTACCTACCCTTTTCTCAGTACTACGCTAGAGTTTCTTGTGTCCTGTGTAGGTACTATTACATATTAACAAACACGCAGATTTATAATGTGCGATTCTGTTCATTTAAATCTGTTGGCAGAACTCCGTATTGACTCTAGAACTCACCACGCGTTTTACTTATACCGTGGCAGTTGTATAGAATTGGTCGTCGAATCGACTTTAATAAAGATATTTTCCTATTATTATGGCTATATTTAGAGCACATATTCTAAAATTAAACTGATCATACATTGAAAATTAAAAACGCTATAAGTAATTAG
>DWEE01004016.1:0-10019 GCA_018245755.1 Parelbella macleannani
CTATCGACATGTCTTCGCTCGACCGAAAACATATTAACGTTTTTAATGACGCTAACGCAAGGAACCTGGCGTGACGATGTAATGAAACTATGAGTATTGTAATAAAGTGTTTAATTTGTTATTTAAAAATAAAATAATCATATCATCATTACCATCAGCCACTGTAAGTCCGTACTACTAAGTTCGTAAGTGCGTACTGTTAACTTAGATTCTTATAGATTCATCGACATACATCATAAGAAAATATTTTACATTCACGGTCTGAAATTAAGTTGTACCTATTACCTAAGTGTAAAATTATTAAGGTATTTTATAAGAATCAATTACATTTGCGGGCAACAATTGCTTATAAGTATATGTATTAAATAACTAAAAAAGAAATAAAACTTACTTTTCGCGTGCCATCTTTGGGCGTTTTATAGACACTAAGGCTCTCTAACGACATATAATAATTCATCTCCAAACAAAAGACACCAGTATTCGTAAATATAAAAATGTAGGCGCAATTCTAATTTTATTTAGACAACGATTTGTCATGTCCTTGTCAAAACTATTTAGCGACAGACTATATTTACAGACTGGTTTGCGAACGCTCGCGAAGTATTATTTAAGTTACGATTGAAGATAAGTATGGTATGGCGGTGCCTTATTACGTGTGTCTGTCGTCACGCGCAGACTGTTAATTGTTTTATTTATGGCGCATGACGTCATAACTACACTATATATTTAAACTTCTTACAATATATTTTGGAATAGTTTAAATATATGAAGTTTTACTCCACCCATTTATCAGTTTTAAGATGTCCACTGTTAGACAAATGATTCTCCTAATCGCCACTCCATCTGGTGCTGGGGCTGTCCGAATCGACCAATACCTACGCTCCTTCTACTCACCTTCCTAATAATATTAAATAATAAGTTTATGCATAATAAACTCTTAAATAACGTACTTCGAATGAAACATATTTCGCAAATGTATTTTGAATTTTTTTATTGTTTCATACTATCACATGTTTTACTCTGATCACAAAAAAATAAAAAATGAAGAAAAATTCACGTGAAGCGCGTTAACTTTAACATTATCTCTTATTTTTACTGTAGTATAAAAACACTTTCGGATTAAAGTAAATTTAAGTAAGATTAAAAAGATGCAAATTTCTGTACTTCTTCGATACAATGTGCGGTTCCTTACGAAAATTAAATTTTTTAGGACCATGAATGCAATTTTTTGAACTCTTATTTTAAGGTAACTTTTACCAATTATGTAATTGCATATTAAATGGAAACGTATGAACAGAGGACATATTTTACTTCCTTACAATGAATGTTCATTTTGATATTTTTTATTTTGCCACGTACTAGTATAACTTTATCATAAACTTATGACAAAATGTTAAACAGGTTTTTACTGCATGTAATCATAACACTGTCTACTCGTAGAAAGCCGTCTTCGTCACTTCGCATCTCGGCAGCTCATTACAATGAAACCCCCATTGTCATGGCTGTCATTTTCCTTTAATGAATATTCATTCGGACACATGCGATGCGTGACTTTATAGAAATAATAATATCCATACTTTGATTTTTTATTTATAATGTCAAGGTGATTGTGTCTATGAGATGACCACATTTTTAATCAAAGTTTTTGGTTAAATTTGACATGAAGCTACTCGTTGATTTGACGTTGCGAAAAATAGCGACAACAGAGATTATATTTTTAATTAACCCCTAAAATAGTATAACAAGGGATAAATATTAAATGCAGATACAGTTCGAGCTTCCAAGCGAACGAAGTTGGAGGGTTAATATAAAATAATAGACGAGTATTTGTCAAGAATATTTTATATTAAAACGGTCAAGTACATTACACGGTCGATGGAGGTCGTCGTCACAAACTAATAATCGTTAAATCCTATCGAAGTACTTCGGAACGAAGTAGAAACATACCACAGTCGAATTTAATCATATCTAAATTAATGAATCGTGCATTGCCATGATGTAGAGAAGTAGAGTGCAGCCTATATGTAGAACCAAAGAAGTAATTATTATTATTATATTAATACTGATACTGAACGCAGAAGCTATTTACAGTAAGCCGAAAACAGAACTCAACGTCAAGGGACGCCCATATCCAGCCGTCGGCAGAGACGGCTGATAATTAAGATGATGACGATAATGTTGATGTCAACATAAGAAAATGCTAAATAAACAAAAATGAAAAAACGAATATCAACAAACAGCAGTTTTCAGTTAAGAGATTCATAAAAAGATTCAATGTAATGGAAATACCAGACATTTAGAGTCAAACATTTCAATCTCATGGTCACATATACATACGTATGTATATATTAATTTTGCATTCGTTAGGTTTTACCATCACACATTCCTAAGTTTCTAAATATAAGAATGTGGTATAAAAGTGCATAATTACAATATATCAGACACGTGAAAGTGATTTTTAAAAAAGACCAAATGCTAATATCAAAAACATTCATCAGATTTTTTCTCTAACATTGATATAATATTACTTTCAAGTAACTAAACTCACTATGCGTTGTAGACTCTACCAAAAGGGTTTTCATACTCTATATACTTTACATGCATACACAATATCCCGCCCTTATATCTCCGAAGGGGTGGGCAGAAAAGTATAATATACTCCCACGATTCACCTGCCGTGTTATACGTCCCAACAATAGAATAAAAGATGGGTCTAGCCTGAGATAATATTTATGTTTATACGCTCTATCTCTTATATGTGGTAATTAAATGAAAGTGAGTAAATTAATAAGCATGTTTTAATTTACGTAATAAACATATGACAACCGTTTCATAGAAAGGGTTTCGAAAGGTAGCGCATAATGATAAGCGGCGGCCGACTTTCCAACAATTAGGTATGTAGGTGTACGCTGTTAGAGAAATCTTATCTAACCTTCCAGTGAAACTTACTTGCTCTATCAAATACAATATTTATCAAACAACCTTAGATAATTTCGACGAGACCAGAAATGAATGAAACAAGATTATTAGAAGAGATAGACAAATCAGGTTTTTTACTGTTCGTTCTATCTCATAACCATTTGTATGCAACCTTAATGTGCTACCACACTCTTTTACACTGGAACAAAATGCAAACTAAGTAATATATACAGTTGTAGCTATGATGTTGCTGTGTTTGAAACCTGACCAGAACTCTACCATCTCCAGATCACACTCCTTCTGAAGACCTATAAGAGTTTCATGTCAAAGGTCTACTAGCAATGAACACTTATAACAGTTTGCTTATTCTTAACTTTCTTCATACGAAGAAAAAAATTAAAATTGCGACTTTATATTATTAATGGGATCTTGTAACCACTAGATATTTTCTCTCAGCACATCGTCGCTATGTAATTTGTAATTAATTAATCATTCTATAAAATATATTTCAAAAATTTCTGTTAGATAACATTACGTCAACCTGTCTTAGTAGGTTGATTAATAATTATGTATTTTCTTATTTCTACCAACTACTTATTTCTTATTTCATAGAATTAGAAGCCTTATCACATGACTATTTTAACACAAATGGGAAAAGTGAAAAAAAATTACTATACTTCATTGGAAATATTTTACTTAAATTTCCATATTTCATTTATATGAGCATTACAATATTACACATGTATATGAAAATGTCAGCAGTAATCCATAAGATTTTAATATTTCTATGGAATAAATTTAAAAGATCTATATGTAAAGAAGAGCTGGCGTCGTTGAAGATCGCAAACAAAATGTAGAGGTAAGCAACAGTCACCACCGCTCTTGCTCTTGAGAGGACGCGTGGAGCAATCGACTTTATGGGTAAATTAAATAACATTCTTTAGAAACAATTGACAGATGACTTAGACCTAACCATATCATTAATCTGCATTGGAACAGCGTGCCGAAGGAAGCTTCTTGTAGTTAATATATTATTATTGCCTTAAATATGTTATGTCTACGATAAGAGGATAATTATAATAATCTTAAAGTTCCACGACTTAAAGCATACCTTCTACACTTGAATGATGTCCCTGCAATAGAAATACGCAGGTCCTATTGGAAGAAAGAATAAATAAATGAAAAACAAATTATAATCTCTTTAGTCTTTAATCTTTTAGGCATACTTTGGATAAAATTAAATAAAAAGCTAACTGTACGAGTACATATAATACTATTAGTTAAGTACCTTTATCAAGCCTATATGTTTAAGCCATTTACCTTGAGTCGTTCGATACCGAACAAGCTGCCCGTGTTTTTTCAACGCCGATCGAATCGATCGACAAATTGCTTGTTAAAATACAGCCCGCCATTAGTCGTTACGGGTCGATGACTGTTTTACGTAACGCTTTTTATATGTTCGCACAGTGACGGCACCGTAGCGTCGATACGAAACCGGGCACTGTATACTGGAACAATATTTGAATAGATTACCCCATTCTCGCTTAGGCAAGCCGCCACCGATAACAATGGTGCGCAAAAAGTACATTATTTGTGCGTTACAACGATTTATAATTAAATGTTTTGAAATTTCGACGTGAGCTACACAAACAGCGAGATGAGTTTTGTTTTTGTTGTAACGATAATTTCGCCATAATCTTTTGCTTAAATCGGTAGATCAGATAAGGTGGAGATCTGATCTGAGAACTGTTACTAGAGGTAACGGTTACTACACTAGTATATACATATATTCAACATATTGCAATATTTTCATCTTACGAGCTATGTTCATATATCTCCATCATGCTTCTGTCATCATCCTATGCAATTTATTCTCGCTCTCTATGACTCATTAGGCTGTAACGACGTCGTTACATATTTTTTTGTTCAAAATATAACTCGTTCACTCTTTGATCAGTCTTTGCAAGTGAACGGTGACTGATGAATATTTTTAACAGTTCATAATACGTAGATAAATCGTTGGAAGCGTTATGTGAGACGAGCAACAGTTTATTCATTGCGAAACGACAGCGAATTTCTAGAATGTTCTTCGAGGAACTTCCATTGTTATACATGAATCAATAATCATTAATACATTAATACATTAATGTTATACATTAATCATGACATACTGTACCATGTTGGCTCACGGATTATTAGGTTTCCCACGCCCTTGTGAGTTTTACAACGGACTCAGTCTTTTGGGTTTCGTCAACACGTTTCTTTGCTTATTATGCATCTGATTCACAAATTATTCAATTGTATGCGGCGACGAATGCAACCGGTCAATTTATAAATATTTTCCCCCCATTCGGGTGAGGGTCATTAAGTGACATGATGCATTCGTTTCCAACTTCGGCGTGCAGTTTTTTACTCTTTAGTAACTAACTATTGCCTCTCCAGTTATTAGAGAGGGAAACTAAAGTTGAAAACTAGTCGTATTACATTGCAGTTAAAATATGCGGTAATGTATATATTTTACTAACAAAAGCATCGATGTACAAGAAAACGTTACAAATTCGGTCGACTTGTATTCTTGTATCATTAGGTACTACATATTTTTGTATAATACTCGTATTAAGGTTGAAGAGAGTAAGCTTGTCTATATCCGCCTGCGTATATGGACATGCGTTGCGTAAATGCATATTTGTAAATGGAACGAATAGTACTACACATATGTACATATATGTATATGCTCAAAGTTATAGGGTCAATTTGATACATATCAAGCCATATTGAAATGATTATAAACTCGAAAATAATTGTTCGTATAATATGTTAATCGTTTTTATGTCGAAGCCGAAGAGCGAATTACAATAGAAAACTGTAAATCAATCCCTAAATGGGTGACATAAGGGATAAAATATTGTATCAGGTTTACGTAATTTTTATGCAAAATCGCGGATTGCTAGTAATGGCTTATAAATGATCGTTCTCACATTCAAACAATGCTCAATAAGCAACGTTGACATGCCCCTGGAGACCTTCACACCGCTCTTGAATTAGTTGTCAGTTTTTACACTGAGGGAACTAAAGTATAGAATGAGTCACTATGATTTAAATGCAGTGTAATATAGGTATAATTGGATAATCAAGCTGTTGATTCACCTTATTGAACATACTACTCATGGCGCATTAGTATGTGCTGATTTTTTTTTAATTTTCTGTTTGACAACAGCTGTCAAATTATTTACCAAGATATTTTGTAATGAACTTTGTAATGTAGCAAGTAATTAATTATAATGTACCTTTTATTAAGAATGAAGTTTTCATTTATTTGTTTATTTAATATTCAATACTAGACATCTTTTGACGCAGATAAAACTATGTAACCCTCAGGCGTGACTCTGCGAGGAAACCAGTTTATTAGTAAATATTCTTCAAACAAGTTTCAATCGAAGCAACGCAGATTAGAGAAAAGATTATAAGTTTCGTATAAATGCTAAAATTTAATATGTTATATCATTATTTTAGCAAACTTTCCACTCTCTGACATTCGGACTACTTATATTTCCTTCGATTTCGAAGTGTTGACATTGTACTAAGAGTTTCTTTGATAGCATGCGAAATGAATAAAATTAAAACATTTTTATAAAAATGTTTACAACCTACGTTGTACAATAATATCATTTAAATATGTCATAAATTATGAAAAATATTTTTGAAAACGAAGTGAAATATTTATGTTCAATATTGAAATTATTAGTGGTCAACACCATTTACCAGTGTGCTTGAGATAGAAAATAAACTGCAAGAAATAGCTCTGCGCATTTATATTTAATGAAGTATTAATAGCCATAAAAGGTAATTGTTTCAGTTTACTTACGTATCAGACTGAGCAAACACGACTCGAGATAGCTGGCCGTGTGCGTCAATAGCAGGGCATCCTCATCGGTTTATGTTTGTTATAAAACCATAGAGTACACTTTTCTATAAAATCTCAAGAGCAAAAATCAATTATTTCCTCGTTAACATATGGAATTTACAGATAATGAACAATATCGAACGGAAAAATATTATTCTTCGCTATTTCACACGTAATAAAAACATTCTTGTCGATTTCGTTCGAAATTCAAATTTTCTATCAGCCAGTATTGAAACCAACTATGATTTAATAAACAAGAACTACTGAACTAAACAAAGTTACTGATAGGCTATCAGTAACTTTGTTTAGTTAAATAGCAATCAAACAAATATGTATTTGTAGAATAAAAAGAAGTCGTAAGTCTGTACCGTTTCATTAATGACAGCAGCCAATCGGTCAATTTAAGAGTGTTCAAATTACAATAAACATTATATTCCAATGCTAATATAGAACGTGACCATCGTTAAAATACGTGTTAAGAATGTCAAACAAAATGCACTAATCTACGTGACGTCAGAGTCAAGTTCTCTGAACCGGCTCCGTAGTTGAAAATGTCAAGGCGACCAGAAGTATTATACTATCAAATGCAATGGAATATTTTTTTATTTCCATATATCATAAATATTATTGACTATTATTTGACTAAACCACTGGACCAAAACCAATAATAATCCTAATTGAGATTTAGAAAGTCCTATATATTACAAAAAGTAAAGAGAAAAAATATAACAGAGAATTGCTAGACATTTGAACAAAGAACACAAGATACCATTTACCTCAGGAAGACAATAAACCTTTTCTTTTTCACGGCCAACTTGCACATACCGTGACTAAACTATGACCGGACAGTTTATGATTATCAGTACATACTGATAGGGAATATTTACTTTGGTATATAATGACATATAAAAATAATGTTAAAGTTCGCTAAATAGTTAGTTAAATATTATTGTTTTATGAAGACTTTTGTGGTAAAATCGCTTTGACACTAATATATTAAATCCTTAGGACAAATTATATATCATAATAATGAATTAAAAGGCCGAAGACTGATTTATTTTACTTAGCACTTTATAAAAACTGTACTTAAAGAAATGTATCTAGCCTTTGTTTAGTGTTAGAAGAGAGATATTCAATGAAACTAACTGATTTTTTTTCACAGTTGTACATATAATCATCATTTTCATACATACTGTTTTATTAATTTGTACCTTTGAATATTTTTAATAAAGTTAATAAAAACTGATAGACAAACTCGGGTAGAGTTTAAGAATTGACATAGAACATATAATTAGTTATATGTATTTTTATGCTTTGACACACACCACACTGATTACCGCGACTGAATTCAAGGTGACATATTCTCTTATCGTGAAATCAAATAAATGATAGTATTTTTAAAGAAATTCTTTATCACAGGAGCCTTATAAAAAGAATCGAAACAAAAAATATACATGTATAATTAGCTATCCTTCATATCATTTTGTAAACAAATGGATTAAGATTCATACTATTTTGTAACAAAATTCTTTATTTGAAGGTAAGTTTATTTTTAAAAAAATCCCTTTTCTTAGCTGTAAGAAATACTGGAATTAGGAGATTTCAATGTTTCGAAGTAACGATTTAATGACACCGAAATTAATATAACGATTGGAGTAGTGTACTTGATTAATTTTAATTTAAATTGGACGTATTATTTAGCACCCAATTTACCAGAAAATTATGAAACCCAGACACAACACTAAAGTTAAAAACATAGAACCTTTTCGAAGCATGTTATTTCGCGTTTAATCTCGATTATCGTCCAAGTCGTGGCGGTGTCCCAGATTCAAACAATGTGATCACGGAAGCTCACTGTGTTCTTTAAAATACAAGCGCAATAAACTTTGACTTCATTATATTGAGAAAATTATTATAAAATCTAGAAATACTACAACTCTGTAATCGTAGATCTATTTAGCAATCGGTATTCACTGCTTACCCCGTACGGGTGCCTGGTGTGACGGTATAATAATATGAAACCTAAATAAATAACTTACTACGGTTCACTAATTAATAGCAGTTACTATAATAATGTTATTCGGGTGGAAATTAATACATTGTGTTGCTTGTAAGCGTGTTAAATGACGCGTGGTTCCCCGGGCTGCCCGATTAGTTATTTGTTATTTAAAAAGCAGGATCTAGACACTTATATTCAAATATAATATAATAATATATTAATAAAGTATAATTGAAGCTTAATAACATATTTAATAAAAATTTATACCAGACATCAATATTTCTAATTAATATCTAAGCTTCGCTAAAAGTAATTTTGGAAATAATAGATTAATGACCTTAATGTAAACAGTTGTTATATTTTATCGGTGTTAATTTTTCGGTATTGTAATTTTAAACAAAAGAGTAAAAATATTTCAAAAACTAATTTAATACTGTATACATTTATTCTGTTTTTATATCGTCATTACTAGCTTCTGTCTGCGGCCTTTTAGAGATCGTCATCCCACATAGCCGGAGGCCATTATAGGCATGTTTTTTAATTGTTCATATACAAATTTATTAGTGATTAAATTTATTGCCAATATAAGTCAGTCTCTCGAAATTGCAACAGGTATATAAAGAAACCAATCAAATTACCTTGTACGACCGAATCAGTCTATTAAAATGTCATAAGCCAGTGATTGAAATCAATCGATATTTTAAAAAGCAGGTCTCTTCCGTGTAAAAAACTGGCGGTTTGCAATTTCTCAATGTAATTAAACTTAGATATCTTATCTGTGCAATGCACACGCAAATTAATGTTGCAATTAATTAATGTGTAAGGCAAATATTTTTTGAAAATAGTAACCGCAAGTAAAAATTAACCCGTTTGTTTACTACTTTAATTTTCTTTCTGTCTTACTTCTATTACTTATAAAGTATTAACGGAATACAATAACTTACATAAATATATTTACAATTAAACAATACAATAAATTGTATTTTATTGTAAATGGAATTAAAATCGTGCGCGTAGTTATATGCTTGGAATACTAACGATTAAAATTTAAACATGTAACGAAAATCGAATGCATAAATGGACCCAGTCACGACAAGTCTACATAAAGCTGATTAATTACAGTTTATTAAAAATAATCATCTATTCTAATAATTCCACTTCTAGAGATTGTTCATTTGTTTTTGCGCGATATGCTCA
>DWEE01004017.1:0-10019 GCA_018245755.1 Parelbella macleannani
TTAACATAATAATGTATTATCACATAATGTATTAATTATATACCGGTATTTTTCATTTATTGTATAGGGGATATACCTTGACATTTTTTTAAATAAACTGTACTCATACAGTACTATCTTCCCAAAATATATTTGGTTACATCATATGTACTTTTGAGGAAATGTAAAACAATAATGAAAGGATATGAATTTGTGCCACCTCATCAAAATAGGAAAACAAGCCGTACTAAGGAAAATAATAAAGTTATTTTCTAATTTAAATTATACATACCGCTAACCTTAAGTTCCAATTGACTGAGAGCATACACTTGGATCTAAAACATTAAGCAATAATTTATGAAACACTATTCAATAGACCAATATATAATCGGATTAATTCAACAAATATTACAAGAGAATTCAATTACAATTTTGGCCGATAATAATTCGCTTGTAACAGTCAGTTACCGCTACTCTAGTCGAATGATAGGCGTAACGCGTTATCACGGGGAAAATCGTTAGCTAATTAACGATCACGCTTATAAAGTCATACGGCAAGTAATGTTCTATAAATATTTATGACCTATTATGAGTGATGACTCATGAGTTCGTAATGTTGAAGCGTTTCGTTTCAGTGGATGGTGAGGCATCTTACGCTTGCGCGGTGCGTGTACCGTGGCCATTTCTTTACCTTATAAGAGGACGAATATTATTTTGCGAATATAATATTAAATTATACACCACGCTTAGTTTATTAAAATGAAATAATAACGGGATAAATAACATTCAGTTCGAATGACGCGTTTAAATGCTCATAATACATATTATATTGAGTATAAACTGATCATTTATAGTCATGTACGTGCGCGTAAATAAATTTACCGTAACTTAGTTAAAATTTATTATGAAATGATCGAATCGTCCATAGTTGAAACATGGAAGACTGAAGACTGGCGTCTCTAAGTAAACTGTTTATATCTAATACTCTGAGGAGACAGTGAGACGGTCCCGTTCGAGACAGCGGGTGTGGGCACGTTCGGTACATACACCACAAGCATATTTAGTACACAACGTTTACCGGGGAAAGCAGCCGGCGCGGGCGCGCGCCGGGCCGTTAATCTCACTGCTCTGTCACTCCAAGGTTAACTTTCGCGACCACTGCCTTTCCAATACCTTCAATATACATATGCACTATCATTTCATATCTCAAACGAATGCACCGTCTCATTTAGTGCATGCACATTAATTTACGTCGTACTATTTATAATGGAACCGGTGTGTGAGCATAGTTATGAATACAGAAGAAGTAGGTACGTCAGACCTGTAACAATAAAAATTTGGAATTCGTCGCTTTTTACCTACCCCGTAAAGGAACTGGAAAGGCGTGACCATATAATGATAATAGTCATAAGAAGATGTACTTATCTAAATATATTTAAATCAAAAATTATCGATACAAATTTTGAAAATCGCACAGCGATAAATAATAACAAAAAACAAAAGTCATTTTTCGTTGTTAGACTAATCTGATTATTCATTTCTGTGGACACAGCAGTTACCATTAATGTGATTTTTTTACATAAATGCTATCAACAACATAATATATGGAAATTCGATTTCAATATTATAATGAACAGACATATTTTAAATGTACCAAAATATTTAACTCACTAACCATAAAACAGTTCGGTTATTACAATTCCGACCATCAATTGGCTCATAAACGGAGTGTTAGAGGCTTTAAATATAGGTGACATTAAACCACAGAATCGCTGTTTAATCCAATACATGAACGCGTTGCTGGTTAAACGCATGAAGGTCCACGTGACATATGTACAGAACGTTATGATACATTAATTCACCTGATTATTTGTTGCCTTCAGTTTCAGGGCATCGTAGACGGAGCTATAATCTATATTAGGGAGTATATGTTAGAATATAATATGTTAATAGGTATAGAAAGAAAACTGCCATGACGGTAGCTATGATAAAATATATATTTTTGCGGTCATTTGCGCAATAATGTCTTGCTGTAACTAGATATATCTTGGTTTATCTGTTCACATTAGTACAGAAAGTGTATTGAAATATAACGTATAATTGCTTAATATAGAACGTATAACATAACTCTGCTTGTGTGGTCCTTTACCCACAAAACCATCAGCGCTACACGGTTTTGCATCGGAAATCCGATGGACTTATGAATGTTGTAGAGTTTTATTTTAAGGGATGTAAGATAGAGTTACGCTAAGACGCCCCAGAACTATCAGTTCATCTCTGTCAGTTTTTTACCTTGATAAAACATTACTCTCCATATGCAACCATCATTTTACAGCTTGTGGCTTGCGCGAATTACCGAAAGAATTGTCTTAACCGATATCGTCTGATTTACTGCGTGTAGTATAATAACGTACGTTAAAAAGCATTATTATACGTAATTTATGCGTCGATCTACGTGATTACCTCCAACGTAACGGACGTGACGTGATGATATAATATTTATCGCTAATAACAATTAATCGAAGTGCAATTTTTATACAACATAGATTATGATTAAAACCGTTTAATCGTCGAGTTCTAGGTACTAGAAGTGAAGACTTGCATGTTGGGTTTTACGTTTTCTATATACAGTTTAGTTTTCATATTTAACCGTTTCATGTACCATCTCAATGCAGCTTAATAGTATTTCGAAGAAATCGCTGCGAACGCTGCGATATGCGTAATGACGCAGCGTCACTCCACTCCAGCGCTGAATGGCCCGTGATTCATTGCGATGTATTTATAGACTGCGGTATTCGGACAATTTACTACAAATACGATCTTCTCACGCCTACATACATCATTGTCGTAAGATGCGTTAATGATATGTATCTGTCCTATCAATACATACCGAATTATAAATGTTTTTGTGCTTGAATTCAACAAAAGAAAGATATATTGAAATCACATTCTAGTATTTAATTAAAATAGAAATGATAGTTCAAATTTATTTCGTAAATAACTACACCTGTAATTGGCTTTGAAAATTGAAACCTTATGGATGGCTAATAAGCTGATGAAAATAAAAGCTCGGCGGATTTTAGTCATCGATCAATGTTTTTCAACATCCAATTTACGGTCGCCCCACAACCGCCAATTAGTGAAGGCATTAGTAAATGATGGAAAAAATATGATAATGATTACTTTACACGGTGTTTGTTAAATGGTCCGCTACTGGGAACACCCTGTGTGATGATATAACGCAGTAGAAGAACTTTCAAAGTTTTTCGTAACGATTTTAATAATATTGTAATATATAAATGATAACGGGTCGCAGTATAACAGTCGCCTCGCTAACATCTGTTTACTATCTTCACATCAAGGTGAATTAATCATAGATATGGCAATATGATGGGCGTATTAAAAATTTATATGACTAAATATATGATAATAGTTGCAAGCTGTTTATAGTGTTAAAACTCAAATACTTTATGATGAACTTCGCATTATTATTTGTTAATAAATTGAAATGTGTATCTTAGATGATGAAAATGATAAAAATCTTCAAATGATTAATTGTTTTATCTTGATCAAGTTCAGACCTTGTTGCAATCGTACATAATTATTTACGATACAGCTTTATAATTGTCTTATATACATATCCTTAAAACACTAATTGCGTTAAACACTCCTAAGATATACGTACAATACGAACCAAGATTCGATCTTAGGTAGGTACACTTCTGACTATCATAGAAATGACCAAGCATAAGAAACCATTCCATTGAACACTAATATACTTGTGATGTACTAATATCGCTGTTATTAATACAAATGGAATAAACATAGGCTTAATGCATGGCAATGATTACTGTGTGATATTTTTGCAGTTGAAGATTGTTCCTTTGGCTACGGCGCAACGTATATAAGACTACAAAACATTTAAATGCGTTGGAACAAAGAGCTGATTTATCTGTGATGCCTTACTTCAATAAAAATAAAGTAATGCCCTATCGTGTCCCAGCACATTCTATCTGAGGAGGTATCGGCCGCTTTTTGTATGTATGTTTTATTCATGGAGTTCCAACCTCACTTGTTCCTGCATTGTCTGCTAGTCTGCAATTATTGAATTTATGTTTTAAGCCTTTAGGCATATCACTGAATTAATGCACAGGCTGACTCATTCGTGTCGTGCTTGAATAATCAAGGTTGTCCACTTGTTCAGTGGACTGATGCTGATTTATCGGACTCCTATCAATATTGATCGATGTGTCTGAGAATGTGACCGCGGCTGGCAAGTAAAAAGTATGAGAGAGTCTATGAGAACTTCACTCGGCGAGTATCAATAACATAAAGTGATTATGTTGCAAATTGTACGGATGGTCACGTCACCTGTTCCGTTTCGAATTGACGGTTTCTTTTTATTAAAACTCAAATACAACTGTATGTAGTATTTAGACACGATTCTATGTGATGTTATTAAATGTAGGTCAAGGGTTTAATTCCCTTTTCATTCATTTTAGATCGGTTTATTCGATCGATTAGGATGAATTAGTACAATGGAATGCAACCAAATATTTTTAGCTAAAGATAATATACCTATCTCTGCGTGACGTCAACTCGATTAATAAAATCGTATCAACCTAATCGGAAATTCTTTAACTATCCTTGAAATAACAAAATAATAGATATGGGTAATAAAAACGGGCAATTAAATCGATAAATGCAATCCGTACTAAAGGTTATAAGAGATATAAACAACAAAAGGATTGTATATCTTGTGTTCAAAATAATTATGCTAATAGCCGCAGACCCTTCCATCTGCTTCGATAAAACATACTTAAATATAGACATAATAAAAAAACCCAAGTTACTTAAGCGAATATTTTAATGCACGTCTCGTACTCTCGATAGAGTGTGAAGATGGCGAGGAAAAAATTAAAAAAAAAGAACGCGGTCGCCGGAAAGAATCGTCAGTACTTTCAGCTTATGGACTTCAAGTACCTACTGCGACAAGTTTAAAAATACAAACGAACATGACGCTTAAACGTCTTTTGAGTTGACCGACGACCTGCGGATAGATGTAACTGAGCCGCTACAAAATGCTGCCAGTGTTTGTTTAGAAATCATCATCGTTCCGAGGATTATTGTTTTATGTGACCGAAACAGTCGTAAAGACGCGGGGCTGGTGTCGTTTGTCGCGGCCGTAAATCAAACATTTAGCCAACCGGGCGCGCTGTCAAGTTAATAAGCCATCATTGGCCGATGGTTTTGTTGCGAATGTTGCATAATGGCTGGCAATAAGAACCTTTACTGAGTACCTTTTTTGTTACTTAACTTAAGTTTATTCTAACTTAAAAGATAAGAGTTTTAGGTGAAACAAATTACATATTTAAAAAAGAATGTTGATCAAATAAGTAGTCTCGGAGTGGGTTACAGAAAAACAACAGGACACAAGAATTGAATGTAATAAATTTTATATTTGTATATACTTTATATTATATGTTACATTATAGGTACCTTGCTGTATTATTTTTTATGATTATATAAGCAAACAAATTAACTTGTAAAAAAAAGAGTGAAAAAAAGAGAGAAAGAAAGAAAGAAAACTCTTTTAAAAAAAGTAAATTATTGACAATAAAACTCGTTAAACAGTTGTAGCGGTTACTACAACGTAATTGGAATAAAATAACAAGAATATAAATATTAATGAAATAAATTGAATGTTTACCATTTGTAGCAAATTGTAGCAGAAAATATGAAAAGAACCTTTCTTTTTATGAATCTTTTTTAATTTTCTTTTGCAGCACAAATGATGTAAATAACTGTAGCATTTAAGAACGACTAGACACTTCATTAATTAATCATACAACACGGTAAGGAATTGATTAAAAATGCCTTATGGTTAACAAGATACGAGACGTAAAGAGGTGTGCCGAGGCTCTGGGACGCCTTACAAGAATAATCGATTCACTAATGATAAAGTAATTAATTTTTTTATCATTATCGCGACGTGCCATTTTCAATAACATATAGGATTTCATTAATCAATATCACGGCATATTACATCAGATGATATTAAAGATTTTCAAGACTTCACCGTCGGTATACTTATTAATACAGTTTTTAGACTAAAATGCTCATTACTATTAAGGACACATTTCTGTATTTTCTTGACGAGTTTAGATTTTAAGGGACGAATGCATAATTTTATTAATACTCACTACCGACATACTCGCATTACGCGGTCATAGGTGGGAGCACTATAAGCAAACGCGTAACATCTAAAATTGAGACCGATAGCTTCCAAATGTGCCAACATAAAACAGGATTTACGATCGGTGGAGTCTTTAAAACGGAGTTCAGGTTATGAAAGAATGCTCAAAGCAATCCGAAATACGTTCTCACATCGAACCAGATGGACATGAAAATAAAAGTTACATTCGGCCTTCGTCATTTATTTATGCTGCCGCCTGGTGCTGGTGCAGCTTCACCTGTTCAAAAAACCAATTCCAAAACGTATTACCCTTTGTTCCCGCGCCCGCCCGCGAGCCACTTGCTCTGCCTTTTATTGAGATTGCGCCTTAATGTGACAACATGCGAACGCGCTGGCTACTCTCGTTCTTTTTATTTTTGTACGTCGTAAAACAAAGCTCTCGAAATAAATAAGATTTAATGTCATAATTACAAAACGACGCAATGTTATACGATGCCGTGTATATTGAATTACTACTGTGTGTTGATATTAACAAAGAGGTTAATCAATTAATTCTTAATAACCAATACTAGTAAGTTTGTATAATTTGAATTTTGCTACAATAGCGAACTGATTTCTGTCCGTTATCTCACTATATGCTTCCATGGGTGACACTGTATTAGCATGGTTTCACCAATTTGCATGAGCTCTGTAAGAAGCTATGGTTGCATCATGTGAATTATTAGCCGAGTGTTAAAAACCCCGTCGCATAGCGTGCACAGTTAGGGGCCCTTCGTGTGAACAAGTGCGAAGTGCTTACAGTTCGAAGACATCACGATGTTATTGAGAGTGCGACCTTACATGTTTTGTAAAATAGAACTGACACATTTCGTATAAGACCGAAGAATGCCTGCATTGTAAACTTACCTGTCGTAAAGATAGGTTTAGTAAGTGGGCCACGTGTTGCAACCCATGGTGCTTCAGTCGCGCGCTTAAGCGGCGTTCACACAGTCGCCTACGAAACGGATGTTTCTGGTTATGGATACGACAACAATTGTGGAACTAGGTGCACAAACAAGCGGGAAAGCCCCGCTAGTAACACGATTATTTAAAATAGTGTCCACTAAGATGAAAGTAATTTATAGTTCTAGATATTACTGTTTTCTAAAACGGATGAAATATGAATCAAAAATAGTTGATGGCCTCCTACCGCTGTTTAACCAATTATCCGTCCATTTTCTCGGCGACAGTAAAAACCAGTAACCTCTTAGTTCATTATTGCATGTAATCTATATTTTCAAGATTTCCTGATAACTTATGTTTACAAATTCTTTTTTTTCCGCTGATAACGATAAGGAAATTTAAGTACCTACTCATACAAATAATACTTTCACATTCACATGTAAATAATGAGAGATAAAACAAATGACGATATCAAATTTAATATGAACTCATGTTTATTTGTGTTAATTCCATGGACTACTGCAATCATGATATAAAAATGAATATAGTCTGAGCACCGGTGTTTTTGACGATTAACTGCTTTATGGTTTTCAACTAGAATATAGTCACAAATCAGTCTAAATATTGACTCTTAAATGTCATAACTATGACATTATTCTTGCGTTATATCAATTTCAATATCGATCACTCATAAAAGCGTACGTAATAAATCTCACAATATGCACGCGTTTTACGAGCGTTCTTTAAAAACCTTTTATGATTCGCCATTCATCTGACTATTCGCAATATGTGAATTTAATTCGAACAACACCGTAGTCTGACGCGATTCCTCTAGGTCGTAATGAAGAAGACCTCGACCCAATTCCACGTCGCGTTTAAGTATCGAGTCCATTAGATATTTCCAATGATTGAGGCGATCGGGGACGCCGCCCAAAATATTTCACGAAAACAGACTGTCACTGTGACACGGTAATAGAATATGGGATGAGACAAGAGTTCATACATACGATTGTTACATTTCACAAGTCACTCTATTATAAATTATGATTTGGAATCATAATTTCAGAAAATTCTATTCCCCTAAACTCGTTGAGTAGAAGATATCAATTAAATTACTGTTTTAATATAGAAAATATAGATTAATCTTTAATCACTAGTTGAACAAGTGTCTGTGTGCTGATGTCAGTTTTAATATGATAAAAGCGAGGTGAAATATAGCATGGCGAGTTCAGCAGACATCGCGCTGATACGAGTAATGTGTTTAATAACGCTTCTATGTCAAGGCCGCGGCTCATACTCGTATATATGACGTCCATTTAACTTATTGTCAACTATTACTACTCAAACGTACCTAAATCGCTATATAAAATTTTCCTTACCTACACCGGCTATACTATTTATCGCACTAATGATTTATTTTTAATGCAATACGTAAAACTTTTTCTTAAGTTGTTTATTTTATACAAATAACTCAATTCTGCAATAACAACTTTCAAATAAATCAGCACGAGATACCATTCATGTATCCTAGAATCAAGATGAACGAAAAGAAATAAGTATTTGCCATAAACAATTTACACCTACGCATGCATTTAAGTGCCGTAAAATTTATTTTCATATTTTATTATTTCGCGATTTGGAGGCTAAATAAATCTATTTTATTGCAACCATCGCAACCGGTGTTTTATACCAGATGAAATGTTATGTAAATTTGCTTAAATGATTCATGTAGAGTATTATTTCACGGCCGGTTCGTTCCGCAAATTAATCAAATACGCCTTATGAATGATATTTCACACTTCGTGGAATTTCTAAGTCTAACAACGCACTGATTATTCGATGTGAATCACCTAACTTGGCGGTACGCAACAATATCGTTTCAAGGAAAAGCATTAGATGTAGAGGAAAACGAGTGCCGGAGAGCGTCAATCGGCGGCGAGAGGCTTTTCTTATCTCGCATGCAAAAGGTTAGGAAACGGCTCGAAGTGATAAATGGTTTCGTCGAGTGCGAATACGAAATGAAGCCCTACGTGTTTTGATCTATATTAAGCGCGAACGACAACAGGCCGCGCCGCTTCATTAATCCTTGATATTTAAAAACATAACAACGACGACTCTTAACGTTGACTGCCGAAGGACAATCGTGCTACAGATAATTTTGTTATTTGCATACGCGTTCTGATACGTGCGAAATGAATTCAGACATGGACATTATTGTGACAGCTCCTCGACTGGTGCATGGCAGATACCGCGAGTCCGTACCCTGCGTGTCAATTTATCTGGATATAGCGTGCTAGGATATCTACCGCACCGAGTGACTTGCTTGACGTATTAGCATATTTCGTGTCGTTTCATTAATATATTATTTTCATTTATAATACGGATAATACCTATATTGTATCCACCATTTTCGTTACGAAGTCAAAAGTCACGGCGTCTTGTGCTCTTGCCGCTCACAATGAAGCAGTTTGTTCAGAGATTAATAGTCTGATGGCGTGTTTCAATTTATGGCATCATTGAACAGTTAGCGCGTCCAATCATTACCCTAGATTCCATCAGTGTACCTTCACAGTGCATGCGTGTATTTTATGGATATATTAATTTAATTAAACACCTTTAGTTAAAAGTCAGCTGTTCTATTAAGTTTATCGATGCTAATTGCTAGTGCTGTAATTACACCAGCTCGCAAATCGTTTTCCGCTATCGCATTTGTTGTTATTATATTTTTATACAGTAAAAAGGCATAGTAAACAGGCAGATACCTGATCTGATAATTGTTAGTAGGTACACGTCGCATATATATATATATATTTACACGAACACATATACATGCGTGTGTGTGTGTGTGGTCATGTTACGTCATGGTAAAATCTGACCTCTTAAAAGCTTAAACGTCAGCCGC
>DWEE01004018.1:0-10018 GCA_018245755.1 Parelbella macleannani
ATATTAAATTTCCCAAAGTAACTCGGTAGTATTTAAATATGACAACTTAATCTGTATTCAGGACCGAACATTTTTTAACACCCGGCTGACAGCATTACACTTTTATAATTAAGTATTTCATTCAAGTTAACAGTTGCACTTCTAAAATGTCAGGGCGATTTCACCCGACATCTGTCGCTTACTTATTCATTCAAAACTATTATGCAAAATCACGAGCGCAAAGAAATACACAGCATTTTATACTTCCAAGGTACATTTACACTTTAATTCATTTAAAGAATTTTGATGAGAGTTTATCACAAAGTTTATTATCATCGCCAAATGTGTTTTTTACGGCCGTTAGACGGTATATCTATGAAACAGATACCTATGAGAGGACACCATAGCGTGGAGTAATAAAAAATTTAAGGCAGAATACCTACCTTTAATGTGATCTTAGATAGCCCAAACAGACAATTTTGAATTAGCATACAACAAAGCTCCCATTCCTAAAGCATTTATTATTATTATTATTCGCATATGTTTACGATACTAAATTTCAATGAAACATCGGTTTTAGTACAATATGCTTCTAGGAAAGCAACTACCCACACCTATTAATGTGTTAATTTAGATTATTATAAATTGATCTTGTTGTATTAGCGAATTCTAGAAAGATATTTCCAGTGAAAACTTCCACGTTAGGGCTGGTTTGTTAAGCATTCCGTCCCTGTATTACAGAATAACAATTAGTATTAGCGAATGCTCTAAAATTGGCAATTTGGATTTTGAACTTAAAACACATAGGTTTTCAATTAATCTATATATCCACACTGAAGCAGTATGATGAAGTGACATAAATTAATTACATAATCGCATTTAATAAACTTCAATATATCGAAAAGGTTGAAGCAATTAAATAAAATGGAATTATTGGCGTCGTTTAATCAGATTACGAGTCAAAGTGCTTTCGCGATATTGTGACTCGAAATGCCACTCTCGTTAAGCCGAATTAAATAATATACACATCAGTTATTTTATGATGATAATTTATTTTTCAAAAGTTAGTGCGGATTACTGGTTCCTCTTTTCAAAAGTCATACAAGAAGATGACTAAAACGGCTTAGGAATTGCTTGAGATCCAGACAGCTTAAGGAGCTCCATACCGGCAGTCGCACTTGCAACCACTCGACCAACGAGGCAGTCAAGTTCTAATCCATCCCATGTCATTGAATCATAATAAAATACTACTCGATATTATATCCCTTACCGTTGTATGGAAATTATTTCTACACTGTGCTCTAACAAATGCATCATTCGCACCTGTGTACTAGAAATTATGAAACCGTTTATCTAGCATACCCATTTAGGTCGTCAAACAGTTTCCAAATTGGGTAAACATTTGGACAGCAAGGTACTAAAGAGCCTGGAATAGTTCAGTTACGTGTCGTTAAGTAACGTTGAGCGGATACTGCGGCAGAACAAACATCGTTCGCAAACATTTGGCCGAGGCTTCGTCCGACGCAGTGCGCATTTAAATGAATTTGCTCCGTAGTTTATATTTCACTCGTTTCATATCGAGCTGCAGCGTTAAAAAGCCTCATCCGTTATATTGCCCGTAACAAAACATCGCGCCTGTGTTTCCTGCAAAAGGTAGACAGGGGGTGTAACATCTCGCCGTGATTCATCAATTATATTATACGTTGCAACATGGAATAGGGGTTGAATATCATACACTGCACGAATCCATACTCTACAAATCTACTGAGAATTTCAAATTACGAATACCCAATAATACTTCAGGTTTGTTGGTGGAGGGACGCATAGTGTTGTAGGAATTTGTATAACTCGCAGAGTGAGTTAGAAATGCATTTCGGTTATTTGAAGTACAATTATTGCACGTCGCTTTCGGTCGGACGATTAGTGCCTTAGTCAATATCTAAAACTGAACGGACTCTATGCATAGAAACTTTGTAACTCTGGAAACAATAAGGGCTACCGACGTTTTTGTATAGATCCATAAAGCACAGTAATAAGCATTGAAAAATTCTAAAATGTGGTTAAAATCTCTGATATTTGTTTTTTCATTACGCAAAAAGTAATTGAATTAGTCACTTATTAATGATAAGTTCCCTAAAAGAAACCTTATAAAATGAAGATGTTTTGAGAAAATCTATCATTTTTTAAAAACAATATGTGAAGCTGAATACACTCAACTAATAACAAATATAAGATGGTAGGGACATCTACGTATAGTAAACTCAAGACTGGTACAGATATGAACAACAATAGTCCACTTAAAGGAGAATTCGAGAAAATATGAAGCAATAGATACTGATTTTGTGCTTTGAACAGAAAATGTTTCTAATACACCGAATCCATTGGCAGTGAGGTATCTAAAGGAGTTTCACACGAGCGGCACTGTAGCGCTCTGGATATTACGCGTTAGAGGCACTTAAGTGCACTTGGGTTTTATTATTGGAAATTGAAAACGAGGAACACAATTCCCAAATGCGCGCGTAATATTGTTCGCAAATCACTACATAACTAAAGTTATAAGTATAATGTACACATATATCAGTTTAGTTTAATATTTTATAAATATATTATATTAAGTATCCATAATTGCTAATATTGCCGTTTAATGTTGACATTTACGTTTCTTTATTTATACTGTAAAAAATATTCATTGTTACGTTCAATTCCGGTAATATTTATGTTATAAAAATCCTACATGAAAGTACAGAACGTTTTCTAACTTTCAGCAATTTAACATCGATTATTCAATTGTTGCGTATTTCCTGTTTCTACAGCGTTCATTTTCCATTTCACGCAAGAACCGTTTCAGAACGAACCGGAACATATGAATATTAATGATAAAAGTTAGTAATGATTGTCTTGAATTGCTTAGATCATTTTGGGAAGTTTATACATATCTATTTATATTTTATAGATATTATGTATGTAGATGTTTATATACTTATAATACTGTGTATTCACTCCAAAGCATAGGTCGTTTTTTTAAGTAAGAAATTATTTATAAGACTTTTGATCATTATTGTTAATTGCTTACTATAAAAACATAACGTCGAACAACAAACAACATAATATATATGGATGTAACATAGACAAATATATGAGAACAGTAAGAAAGAAGGACGATAAAGTTCAGCCTAATTAATCTCAGTTTTAATTAAGTACCTCATAAGTAATTAGGTGCGACTTTTAGCATATAATCTCAGACTAAAAATTACATAATTAACTCAGGATAATAATAGTGAAATTACATCATTATAGTTGTCAATTAATCTTTTAGGAACGTAGTATTACGCACTTTATCTACCGCGCGTAGAAAGTGTTCAAAAACAGAGTTCAACGGTTTTCAAAATGGCGGACAGCGTGAAGCACTAGTATGAATATTGTTTGTTATTGATTTAAATAGATATAAAACAAAAATTTAGGTACAAATCGACTTTGTACAGAGCGGTAACATTTTTTAACTTTACGACTTTGTTTTATATCTCTGTAGAAAAAAACTGTTATGTGTTATTTTTCCTTGTCACTACGAGCGGTAGCGTTGCAAACGAGCTGTGTTGCCGCTCTGCCGTATGTAATAGAATACTATGACACATTGTTACACCAATTCGCTAATGTATCAATCTGTAGAAATTAATAAATAATAAGACAGCTGGGTGCAGAGGGTTCACGTGATAGAAACTATCATTGTTGCATATATAAATGGAAAGATAAAAAATAATAAAATATACAGGAAAACATAGATAAAAAGGTAAGTCTTAGGAAGTAGGCTTGTCTTTTTTGAGGTAACGCACGATTCTTTTAGATTTGAGATATTTGAATGTAGGTACCTACTTCATTCTACCTACTCTTGTAGATACCGTGGATATCGTGTAGGTGAAAGTGAAGTCTATAGCGACCACTACTAAAAATATTTTATAAGCTAACTACTTACAGATACTTCACACATATTTGATTCATTCTTAATTTCCTAAACACATATAGGTTTTTTCGTTACCTTTAGGTATTAGCCACCACATGACTCTTTTATTTAATTTTAATTTGCCATTTTGCCATTTTAATTTCTTCACAAAACGCCTAACGCTTATTTCTCACAACGTCCTATCTAATCTACTCTGTGATGCATTTGGCGAGACTCATAAATATAAATCCAGCCGCAGAAGCATTCCAGTTGAGTGTAACACTTAAAACGCCTTATCACTGAACGCGGAATGAAGTGGCATCTGTTTTGGGTCTGGAAAATCAGTGCAGTACAACCTTCTACAATTCATCTCCAATAACAAGGAAATCTAATAACTGACTAATAATAATAATTATTAATTTATAATATTTTTTATAACAATTCAAATAAATGACCACTGTCTGTTTAATTTTGTAACTTCTGTTGAGTTTCATTCTCTATCACAGACATGTGAGGCAATTAAAATTAATCATAATACTTAGGTTTTGATTGAAGACGAAAAAACTAAAAGGTGAATAAAGATTTTATTAAACTATGTATATACTCAGATGTGAATATAATAATATGTGTCATCAAATTCGCTAAATACTTACTGTAAAACTAATTAAGTATCATTGGAAGTGCCATGCTGTTCCGCAGGTTAAAGGTTTATGACGTCGTATAAAATCCAACATGGAGGTGTGCTACGAACATCAAGAGCTGCCAAAGTGATTAAAGGGATTAAGGGGAGTATTGCATTATATGAATCATCAAAATAAGTACATTTCGCAAGATATAAAATGCCGATATGTATACGTACACACACACGCAGCCTACACGCTCACACACGCGCGCGCACACACGCGCACACTCACGCACACGCACACTTACACGCACACGCACACTTACACGCACACGCGCACGCGCTCACACACGCGCACACACACGCGACGCGCAGATTCACACGAACAAACATATATAAGCTTCTCCAAAAATAAATATAGTATTAGTGGCAATGGCTGCGGTTTGGTATCTCTTCAGGCAAACATTAATAAAGTTGATTAACAGCTTAAATAGACATACTTCAAACAGTACGTAACTAGATAGCAGAAAGTATCTTTTAGTTATTAATAAAATCAGTGAAAGAATATTTTCTACAACACAACAATAATACAAAAAGGGATTCGGTAATCACTTCCGGCCCTTCAGAAACTAATAATTGTTCAGTCATTCACTCTTCCCTCACTCGCCTCGTTACGCTCTCTTGTGTTTCTTTCTGTTCCTGCACTTTGCGTTATCGGAAATAACGGCATCCGAATGAATGTAAATGAATGAGCAATTGAATGGAAAAACTTCGGACTTTGCTACCTGTTAACAATAACTATCTAGAAAATTGTTACATATATTTTATGAAAACCTGTGGAAAATATACTTATATTAATAACTTCAATAGAAATACCCATACATTAGAAAACATAACTTATACATATACTCTCTTCCATACATTCCGAATACAGATTCAGATACGAGACAATGAGTAAAAAACGTACGTTTATCCTTAAATACATTCCTAAGCTTAAATTTAAAAAACCAAAATAATAGCAAGTTAAATTTAAAAAGCCAAAATAATAGCAAGTGAAATTTAAAAAGCCAAAATAATAGCAAGTTGGGCTGTAAAGCTCGTTTTAAGATAAACAGGCAGCTTTCGTAAAATGAGTAGAAAAAAACTTACGACTCAACTCACAAACGTTTTATGAGAGAGTATCATTAAAACTGACACTAATTAATTATGACTGCCTCGTTGGTCGAGTGGTTACACGTGCCACTGCTGATCATGATGGCCTGGGTTCGATTACCGGGGTAATTTGGTGTTTGAATTTCTGCTCTCTATATGGCAATACCCTCACCCCTTTTCCATGATGGTACGTAGAATAAAGGTGGATCGTGGAAATGTATTACACTGCTCTGCTATCCCTTCGGGAAATATAGGTACGGAAGTTAAAATAAAAAGATCATTAATAAAAATAAAAAAAATCATCTAAACTTCGGTGTTTTTCTTCTTTGTAAGGCAACTAAAATATGGGTACTGTGGAAGAAGCTGGTAACCGCAAACGTATCGATGGATGTAGTAGGTTTAATTACTATTTGTGCAAGTAAATGGACTGATTTCTTTCTGAGTATTCTAAAACTGACGCACAATTTGACTACATACTTATATAAATATGTATTATCTAATTAGAATATTTAAAAAATATTATCATTTCTTCCTACTCAGTGCAGGAAGGTGTCTAAGAAGACCAATCGAGAAATCGTTTTAATTTTTGTGCTAAAATTTCGATTTAATAGTACATGTAATAAATGAATATCTTTCGTTAACTTTTATAAAACCTATCCCTAATATAACCACGTCACTTATTATTTTATATAAAAAAAACACGATTCTCTAACAAACTGTCAGTACTGAGTGCTTTACCATCGCTACAGTTTAATAAAAATACCTTTTACACAGCTATAATATGCAGCTATATTATGAGAAATAATAAGTAACCTTAGTAATCATAAATTTACAACACGTCCGGTAACCCAACGCTGGTGACCTCGTTGGACCCTCATCATGGGGGACGTGGACTGATGGCTTGTACACTCACTATAAGAAGTGTTGATACTCGAGAGCGTTCTATTATTTTATTATTCAGTCTTCGTGATCTCGCTGCAAACGGCGGGAGCTCATGATGAAGGACCCCATATAGGTCCGAAACTAATGGGCCATCCCGAAAAACGTACGTGTTTTAAGCCGGTCCATATATAATCATATGTTTAAGCACTCACGAGTTATTTTATAGTAAAATAGCATTCTATTCGTAAGAAATTCTCTATGTTCTACTAGTTTTAAAACTATGAGTTACTGCTATACCCTTTAACCTACGCTATAATCTACTTCTTTTAATGTGATTCGACAACATATAGTTTATTTATGGAGGGTATAGCAAGAGATCTATACAAAGGTACTTATTATTTCTATAGAAAACTCTTCCAGCAGACTTGTGAAAGGAGTTATCCATAAGTAGTGACAGATAAAATAGTACAGCAGAAAACATAGTGAAGTTATAACATATTAAAATGCAAACTACAATTCAGATAACCTGCGTACAAACATTGAATACACATACATATATATTAATTAATTGATTATTATTAATGTTTTAATTAGTATACATTTCTATACATATAAATTTTATCATACCCTTCCTCTTTTAATTATTAATTTTTTATCTTTAAAATATACGCGTAACCGCATGTATGTATATAGGTATCTACTATTTATTAATTTTCAAAACTAAGATAATGTTTTATTTTGGGCATTTCTCTTTTAAAATATGCATTGAAATCTGTAGACATCTCTACGCAATGTGTACCGGTCAATTAAACGTCAGATTTTGCTACCCCGTCCCCGTCGCCGTCGCCGACCAAAGGGGTATCACGAAAGAATTTGCTATGCAATAAACGTACGCAATCATATCGCTATCAAGTGTTATTGAGACTAAGTGAGTTTTAATATGATAACCTAATTCTATTTCCTAACACAATCTGTTCTAAATAAATAACGGACACCAGGCTACGTCGCGTAATTGCTTAAAAGCTTTTCCGAGTTTAAAAAAAATTCATTTTTCTCCGTAACACAAGCCGTCGTCGCTCTGTCACATTCGTTTTATATACAACATGTGTGAAAGAGATTTAATTGGCGAATATTTCATTTTTCTTATTATGCAACAGTGAATGATATATCATTTTTATGTTTTGTTTTCGTTCGCGTAATAGATTCGTCGAGATCGTACTCATATTGTTTTGCGATTGTGAAACACAATTATGTGGAACGTGACAATATTTTCACATATAATTTTAAAGTGACTTAAAAAATGGGCCGTTTCGTATTCACATTTTGTGATATTCCATTTTTTTGTGTCACACATTTAAATGAACACATGAACATGAAATAAATTACAACTAAGTTTAATAATGCTTGCGTTTATTTTGTTTAGTTCTTTCATAAAGTTTGTAAAATGGTACATTTACTATTATTGCTATTAAACCATCACGCCAGGTCCCCTAAAGGGTAGATAGAAACGCCGAGTGCCAAATATCTCTATCCTTTCAAACCTGGCATGCTTCTTCTACATACTTTCATCAGTATCTTCATAGATGATTAAATATCATGGATTTCTGTTATAATACTTAAGTAAATTTAAATGAAGGAAAAAGGATTAAGTACTCTACCTAGTTATATGTATGTTGGTAAGGATCTAAAAAGAATGAGTTGGAATTGTACATACATACATACATATATATCAATCACCCTGTATTTTAAAAAGTTAACGCTTTTGATACAACTGAGATACAATAGTGTCAATTAAATATTACCGATTTTTCACTGTTGTTTAGTTTCATAAATACAGTAGGGCCCGTTATCCCAGGCTCGTTTACGCACTTTAACTGTATCCTGTTTGTTTAGCTCCATGAACGCATAACAAGCGCTTTTAATTATTATTAGTAGTTAGCTTTATTATCATTGTGTTGCGGACATTTTAATAATGAACAATTCTTTTTTAATGTAAATCTTTCCTGAATGTTTATACATAAGATTATAAGTACCGGTTTTACTCACCTATATTTTTTCGAGATGGCCCTACCAGTGGTTAGTTGTGTGGACGGCCTATTTATTAATTAGTCGGTTTGTTATTAGTCCCTTATTAACTAGTCCGTCCAGACTTTACTAGTCGAGATACTCCGAAAAAGTATACCTAAATTCAGCTGTCACAAGTGTATGTATACTAATATACATAAGTATATGTATACTAATATGCATAAATATAATAATAACATTTCTTATTGAACTAATTTAATGAAATATTTAAAGCATAACAGTTGATAATAAAATATGTTGCATCCTTACAGTAAAAAAAATCATTTCAGACTCATCTCTCTAACAATATTCAAGATAAATATTTCCTCTCAAGGTTTCGATTTGAACAGACGTAAGTCGAGTTCTGTTGAAACGGGTGCATTTCAATTGCAGTTCATTTGGCATGCACATCAAAGTTGCCAACGCAGTCGGCGATGTGCGTTAGTGTGCGAACTAAATTGATTGACAGACACTGTATTTAGGCGTCCGATAACTGATATGAATATAAACTGTTGAATCTAACACTCATTGTGTTCGCTTCTACGAAGAATTAAGAGAGACAGATTGCAAGTAACATATTCAGTTAATTGTTTATTGGTTCATAAAAGTATAAGGGACGTTAGTGCGTAATTGCAGCGAGCGACGTGACGATGGGTCGGTACGACTTTAAGACGCGTGCTACTAAAAGCTGATCGCCCCATCCAGTAGTTCGTATTAGTTGTAGCAAGTCTTCCGCGTTTCATAAGTAAAATTAAAAAGAAGAAAATCAAAGAAGATCAGATAAAGCACAAACTAACACTACCGATGTATAGATTAGTAATAGATAATAAACTAACATTTTTTTTTAAACCTTCATTATATTTAGTATATTTCGATAGATTCATCGAATGCCACTTAAAATCATATTATAAACGTCTCCCTCTCTCCGCTTTCCATTCAGATTAATAATCCAATTGAAATTATTCCTTTCGATATTATTATTATTCTTAGCAACCGATACGGTTACCACGTATTCTTTTTGACGATATCGAGTTCAATTCTATTGTGTTAATTTAAGTCTCCGACCGAATTGGCCTCTGCCTGTATCAACACGTGACACAATAGAATCGTATTAATGTAGGTATAAGCTTTCGGGTGAAACCAATTAATACCGAATGTTTTTTATTTGTACAATTCAACGTATATTTAATGTGATATATTTTTATTACTAGATTAAGAGTGATTGAATAAGTGTTAAATGTTTTTATGAAAAAATAGATAGGTATATGATTTGGAAAAGGATATTGCACAGCGATTTTCAAAATGCGCAAGAACCATTTTTCGTCAAAGTTGTATATTTCTTAAAAGTCATATGTTTGAAGGTTTGTTTTTATCTCCAATAT
>DWEE01004019.1:0-10017 GCA_018245755.1 Parelbella macleannani
TGTGCATTTAAATACTTCGTTATTTTTAATAGGTAAAAATGGCGGCCCTTCAAAGTTTTAAATGTAGAATATGGCGCCGACATAGTTTATAGAGGCAAGTGGTTAATGCATCTTACATTTTATAGATTTTTTTTATTCATTAACATATTATTAAAGGAATCATAAATTGTATTTATTTGAAAGTTATTAATTCTTAATTGATAGATAATGACTGTTAAATTGACATTTTAGTTTTTTATTAGCAATTTTGTTAAAATACCTATTCTGTAAGCAACCAGTAAGAAACCTACCAATAATAATTAATATAATCAACCGGTTTCAAATATCGAGTTAAAAACTTGAATATATTTAGCATTTCTTTTTATTGTAACCTGATTTAATCTCTTCACAAATATCATCCATTTTACATTCGGAAGAATAATAAACCGAAGACATTTTTCGAATTACATTATTGTTATTATTACTTCCGCAATTTTATTTCTGTTTAAAATATTCCACATGTGGCATCAATGACAAATCACAGACGGACAATGACGGTGGTATATTCACTTTCACCCACTTGCTGGTGCTCATCACCTATGGCCCGCGCGGCTGCTACGTGACCCTCATGGTGATGACGGCCTCCTGACCCACTCTGGCACTACCGGTCAATCGTTCATGGTCACAAGAAAGCGCCCCGATGCTCGAATTCGATCTCTATTGTTGAATTTGCTACGCTTTTGAATACTTTTCCTCGGACATTGGTTCTGAATAACTTTTTGTGGCCGCTACCAGACGTTCTTGCGCGCTTTCGTCTTTTTCTATAGTTACTTTTATATTTTTATTAGTATTTCTTTATTTGTCGGTATAATTGATTGATTGGGGAGAGTTGTGTTTAATAGTTTTATTATCATCATTATTCGATTGTGTATCGTTATTTGGACATTCAATACTGTTTTCGTATAGCCGTTATAAGAGATCGTCTCTTGATGTGAAATCTGGCGCGTGATGAGATTTATTACTTTTATCACTTGCTGTAGTATTCACTACAATCGGTTTTAATACTACGAATAATTTATTTATATAATGAGGCAGAATATGTGATTTACGAGTAGATGCAAACGGAACAACAGTCGTAACATTCGCGATCTTATATTTCTTTTCTTGTATCCGTATGCTGTTGCAGGTCATTTATATCCCTGCGAGGAACACGTTTGTCGATTATTATTATTATTATATTTCTTATTACAAAACAAACGCCCACATTTCAATCTCGAGTCACACTCGCAGGTGCAAACGTCACGGGTAGCGTTTATCATCGTATCCGATCTTTTAGTAACAGTTCATTAAATGCCGAATGTAAAGTTCAAGCGAACAATACGAGCCGGCGCGTTCTCAACGCCATGATGAAATTGTACGACGATAAGCTGCGATGGGTGTGCATTTTTATGTGGTTCTTAGAAAATCGGTCTCGCGCGTAGGCTTAGGGGACTGGTCGCAGTTGTTGTCGTACATTATGACACAATTTGATCTTGATATCATTGCGATTGATGGACGCTGTCAACTGAAACAATCGTGCTGATGAAATGATGAATCAAAATGTATAACAGATAGCGACAATATAAAGCTGACTAGCGCAACGACTGCCTTTATCGTAGGTTTCGTGGACAAATGAATGACATTGACGTGGACAAATGTATGTAGACATGCAACAACCTCCCACACCTAGGAATGGTAACGAATTTCATCAGATATTTTCCGCGGCTAAAATCGATTTTATCGATATTATAAAATGTATTGCACTGCTCTGTCTACCCGTTCGAGGCTGTTATGATGGAATCGATTTTTGCTATTCTCTGTGCCGCACATTGGCATTGGAACGGATGTGTCTATCGAGTCTTCGAAATTACTGTAAGTGTTTATAAAATAGTAACGTAATATATCATTTTTGAAGGTTTTGTATACGTCAGCATCAAGTGTAACGATTAGCACATAAATAATTTAAAGTTTTGAAATATTTTATGTAAACTATAATTTATAAGTATTATTAGAACTTTGAGGTCCATCTACGTATATGTAAGGGGAGATCCAATTAGAACAGTATTGGAGTATTGGAGTTAGTGTCAATTTGTACCTCCAAATTTTTATTAAAACTATCATTTTTGTCAGTCAATTGTTGAATCGATTTTGATCAAGTTTTCCATGTAGATAGCTTAAAGTATTATCGTCATTTGCGCCAACGGAATAGCGACCAGATATATTATACAAGTACGTGCCTGCAGAGTAAATGAATGTATGTATAAATAAACCAAATAGACTTACATTCAACTTTATCCTCGCAAATTGGCTCACATTACAATGCATTAACCAGCTCGTAATTCATATTGCTTTATTCATTATAAGGTATATAAATTTATATACTTACACAGATTTTATAAGGGCCATGTATTGTTATAACGAGCTTCGTAGCTATAGTTGAGAATATTACAAACGATAGTTGAGAGCATTACAAACGATGTTCTAGTATTATGTGGGTGCAGACCATAAAGCTAAAGGATTTAATAGCTTCATTTTAATGGTTAAGCGCTCAAGTAGGTTCAGACTATAAAGCAAAATTAAACTCCATTCTTCAGAAGTTCCACGTATAATTATTATTTTGGTTTAACTGCTTTATTACATGTTGTGAGAAGTCTAAGAAATCCAGAATCAGTGGCAGCCTAGTGGTTTGTAAGTCATTCCCCTCTAGTGGTACCGGTTCTAAATCAAAGCGCCCAATTTCTTTCTTTGCAAAATTAAGTGCGTTTTCAAGATTGAATATTTCTTAAAACTTATTAACGAACCCTACACAAGTCTGAGTTCACCTAACATTCTCTATCGCGTACAAATTTTCCTCACCTGCATTTGGTCAGCGTGGCAGCCTATGATTTTAACCCTTTACATTCTGAGACGAGAACTGGAAGCGGTTCAGTGGAACGTGTAACGTTAAAAGGTTCTATGGCAATATTTCATCGGTATACAATTAAAGAATGGTGTTTTACTGTATTATGCTAGACCGTTCGACTGCCAATAAGTGGAGTAATAAACTGAGTACGCCTAACATTCACGTCCTATTTGGCTCCTTCCTTTAAGTACATTAGGCCAAGCCAAGAATTAACGTCTCTTTCTCTTCTCATGCCATAAAATGTTATGACGAAAACGTGTATTTTATTATAATTAGGAAGTATTTATATTTAAACGAATCTGATTTAAGTAATTGTCTGTTTAATATTTAATATTAAGCACCTTTTTATTTTCATATAATGAACTTCCTGTTTCCTTTTGCATATAATTGATAGGTGTGTTATTTTTGTTTGTGCGTACATTGAAAAATCTAACCTAGGAAATGATATTGCATTAAAATCATAATTAATTTATCAGAAGAAAATACCATTTAGTTCAATCTTCACTTTTGAAAACATTGTTGGTTTTTTTTCACTGATAGGTTTACTTTACGATTGTCAACTATTTCGTTCCATTTATATCTATAAGAATTAAGAATGTGAATTTATTTATTTAGTTTAGGATACACAATATCGTGATTAAAACAAATATTATTCATTATTGGAGAAAAGTTTCGTCTGACTATCAAGAAAAAAATATAGGAAAAAGTTAACTAGTAACGTATACCAAAAGCGATAATTCAATATTTGCTATTAGACAAAATATTCAAAATTAGATCAGAACGCGGTTAATATAAAATTGCCACAGTATCTATGGGTAAATAGCCTAGTCTTGTAATAGTAATAATAATAATGATATAGCTTTGTTAGTTAAGTTTCCCACGCCAATACACTTTGATTTAACTGTGTTTGTTCTCCGCGCTGAATGCACAGAAACTGTGAGTTATTATTAAATAAGCGATATAATTTTACTTCGCAATAATTCACATACATAGGTACACATATGTATGTTTTGCTAAGCCTACACACGCATTTTGTATTAGGTACATAGGTAGATATTTTTCTTGTTGTTATCATTCGTTTTAATTTTATTGTTTATCTACGAAAAAAAGTATATTCGCGTCTGTAGTCACTGAAGGGGTAGGCAGAAAAGTGTTGTAGATTCTCACGTCTCATCAGTTACGTTTATGTCTCACCATGGAATGGGTGGAGAGCCTAATGCCGTACGACAGTAAATTTTTTTCTACGGTTTTTTATATTCCTCCCTAAGCATGTATTATTCGATATTGTTATTATTATATTCAATAGTTTATTATTTATAACAGATAATCCCAATGGCAATGTAATTAAGTTAAAATTTAAATTTTTCAAAGTTAAAAAGGAGGCAAGGTTTTTCCAAAAGCTGCAATATACGTAAATATTAAATCTTCTTTTTAGTATTGTATTACAAAACATTATTAAAATTCCGATTTAACTCTTGTACGTTTTTCGTCGATCTTATGACGGTATCGACCTGTGTTATCGGCGGGAGCTCATGAAGAAGCGCCTCGGATAAGTCCAGAACCAGTCGGGCTATATTGAAAAAAGTGCATATACACCATCCGTTATAGAAATGTAGTTACATGGAGATGTAATGTATTTTGTATATATATTTATATAGTGACCTTTCAATAAATACGCCGTGGTCGTGGTAAACTGGGAAACTAGGTAATAATTGTCTCCTTATGTGAAACCCACAAAGCAATGCACAGCGATTAGGTCATTCTATATGTCCATACTAAACGCGTAATAGATTTTTTCTAGATGTTTCTATATTAATGTTAATGGAATTCAAAGTTTTTTTTTTATAATTTTTAAAATATTAATCTTATGATTATCTCTGTAATGATCACGTCTAGTATGGTATTTATTTGATGCTGGATTTAAATGAATTTTTCATATTATATTGAGATGATGTACTCGTATGTCTGTTAACTCGTACTTCGCCCGCGTGTTTGACTTACGGCATAAACCCTTCCCATTCTGATACTAGATCCGTGTCCAACACTGGAGTATTAAAGGGTTGACCATGAAACGGGTAAACGTCGCTTTGTAACAAGGGCGATGAAAAGAGCTCTACGAAGAAAATTAATACATACATAAATCAACATATCATACATTTAAAATTCTCTTATTGCATTGTGAACGTTGCTTAATAACAGAGAATAAAATTATTCATTTTCTAATTGGGGTGTATATATAACGCCCTTTCTAATAAATACTGAGTTGGTAATGAATAATGTCTTCGTCAATTCATGAATATACGCTCTCTGGTAATGTAGAACACTCGGAAACGTTAATTTTAAAGTAACCAATGATCTAAATGTATGAAGTAAATGTATTTCTGATTATATTACTTTCTTACTTTCTTATATTAGAAAAGCTGATATATTGAAAGATTTTAAAAAGTTACTGAATGTGCACTCCTTTATCGTAACAACAAGTGATATTTAAACTTTACATGGTTATACATACAACCTTCTGTAGTCAGAGGTTCATGTCAGGATTCAAATTCTAGCACCGCGGAAGGTGTAGCTGAAATTGAAACCAATCGGCTAACACATCTCTTATATTTACACGGGTTTAACGTATATTTTTATTTCCACCATTTACGTCATTAATGTAATCACTGAACCGTGCTAAATTACCAGCCCTATTATACGTAAGATGCACGTAACTAAACCTTATAACAGAACTGACGTAAACAAAGCGATATTCACTAGGAACCTTTTTTTTTTCCGGAAACAATTTAGGCTTCTGCATGTGTACGTAAGTTTGATGCAACTTTACGTAAGTCAGGATTTAATTTTGCAATATATTACGCACACTGGGCTTGTAATACGGTGTTCCTCAGGGTTGTCAGTGTAATGTTGTTATTGCAACGAGTAGGTGTTGCGAACAAGTGATTACTGTTGTCGCGACCCTAATTGATTTGATTCCTTCTTGATTCTCAGTGACAAAGTCAGTGAAGGTTATAAGAAATATATCGCCGCCAAGTTGTGGTTTCTGTTGAAGGGTCGGTAGTAATTTTTATTCTCGAAGGCCAGGACCACGATAACTTACATTACACTTTAACAGATAGGAAGAATGGATGATAGTTATAGAGAGTATTATGTTATAGTGTTCGGACTGTGATAGAGTTTGGATCTTAAAGAAGTATTGATATCGATAGATGTTTAGATAATGTTAAAGTCTGTGAGTAAATATTGTCTTAATTCTTTTGTATTTATACCAGTGGATAATATCGAGTCGACTGATATGAGATTTTCGGTTGTGACCAGCGTAAGACAGGATTTTCCGTAACTTTTTATTGCGTAGTTTTTTATTGTCTGTTGTGTTTATTGAATATTTGAAGTATCTTTTAAAATATTAAGGTTATTATTGTTTAGTTAACGTGTCATTATGTAATATTTCCTCTTTTAAAAAGTGGATATTAAATTTTTTTTACTGTTTTTGTCCCCAGGGTCTGCCATCGTGGTCGCGCGGGCTGGAGGCGGCGGAGGCGGCGCGCGCGCGCCTTGTGCGCTGGGCGTGCGGGGAGCCGCCAGCGGAGCCCGACCCGCCGCGTAAGAAAATGCCGCACGCGCTCCGCCGGCGATGGCCTTTGTGCCCCTGTTTACAGGTATGCACCATACATTTGCTTCTTATCTTTACTACCGGTTCTAGATAATATTGTGTACGGGTTACATAATACCGAAGGCTTCGGGTATGTCTTGTTCCGCTAATAATAAAATCAGGTGTCAGATGGGAATTAATCATGATGAAGACATAGCCTACGGGTAGATAAATGAAAAATTTAAAATGTCAACAGTAGAATTCCATCACCCACTGCTGGAATAAATTTCATCGAAAGAAATTTAGTTCCATTTTTTCCGCGTATATTTCCCATAGCACGTGGACGTGCACCCAATTTATGGACTATTTCAAAAAGCGTTTAAAGCAACTTGAAAATATCTAGTTTCTAGTTTGTATTATAAAAAAAACGGGGCAAATACACTTCCGAACGATTAAATGCATTCGTTCTGTACATATGAAGCTTTAGTAGTGGCATGTTTTTGAGGAATTTAGAAAGCTTTGTTCTAAAATGCACAACATTTGATACTCGTTTTGTTTATACTCTTAATTTACTAGTGTAAAATAAGCGTTCTTAGATAGGTATTAAAATTTATTATTTCTAATTTTGTCTGATGATTTTATTAAAATTTAAAGTAAGTTTGTTATAATTAAATGTGTGGTATGATTAAATTTATTAAGCTGAGAATATTATGGTAATATCGAAATATTAGCTAAAATATTTTTTACATATTCATAGCTGGGCTCTATTTGAATCGAATAGCAATAAATTAATTGTATAAAGTACATGATTTTTTTTTATTTGTGAGTTTATTACAATTTCTATTGAAATTCCAATGATTAATAATTCCAATGATTTTGTGACTTTATGTATTCTATTTTTGCTGACATTTTAATCCACTTAGCTATATTTATTTTTTGATAAAGATTTTATATGGTTACTCCTTTTAATATATTACTTACACGTGTCTCCTTTTTTCGGATTATTTTATTATTAACATTATACAATCACGCAATGTTCCTTACGGGATAAAGAGACAGGACCGAGTGCTAAAAATTTTTTTCCTTGCAGACCAGCTATGCTTCTTCTACAGCCTTCACTCTTTTCATCCATATGCGCTGGTTTCCAAAATTTATGACTCCCCCAGCAACCAGTCTCTGACCTAACTCCGTTTAATATTTATCTGTTTCCCGATTTGTGGAGTTTTATCTGTTGCGTTCGCTTTTCGTGACTACTGTTTTCGGAACTTGATAGTGGCTGTGCTGAATGGGAATTTAAATAACGGGACTGAGATTTTAATACAAACATGGTTATCTCAGACTTCCAGGTTTCACATTGTTTGTGAGTTTTGGTTCAACTGATTTTTTGTTACAAATGTTTAATGAGTTTACTGATAATGTGATGATATGGCCTGTTGGTGATTACGCATCTTCTAATCTCACTAAAAGTTCTGGAGTTTAAAGTGTTCATAAGAGGGCAGAGGGCTAAGTGAGAGGTTAGTTTCGGCTGAATTTTTTAGAATGTTTCTGACCTCTTGAAATGAAATATTGAGTGTGAGTGTATTACTATTACATTCCTCTGCCTACCCCTACGGGGACTATAGGGCTGATGTTACTTTTTTTACGAAGAATAGACCTTAATACTTCTCGTATCTACATAACGCCTGCATTTATCTTCTGCAATTATTTTGCTTTAGAAATTGCGTAAACACAACAGGGTCAAAAAGGGGGTAAGGGACTTATTCCGTCGGAATGTTTTAAACCTTCCTGAATTTGTTTAATGGAAATTAAAGTCACAAGCTTCTAATGCTTAGTTACGTACATGTACACATATGTCTTCACACTAGGTCCTTTACGGGGTAGGCAAAGAACACTAATGCCTATTTAATGCCAGTATCCTGCCTTTCAAATTTATCTTATAAATTTGTAATATTCTCTTGCTTCACCCTAACCTCGCTTCGTCGTAGATAATCGCGTGGACACTGGCATTGCCAATAAGAGAATAATCTGGAACAACTAGATGCCTATCGTACCGGAACGTGTCATATGTCTCGAGCTGATCAGCTGATACCCGTGTATCGCGTTCCAACGGGTCGCAGGTCCCCGGGCTCACTTTCACCTCGAATCGCCTGAGGGGCGACGCGGTACTTACGGAATAGTACCTTAGTTTTTTATGGTCAATATATTATGGCATTTTAACAATACATTCGATGCGGGTATATTCATCTTTATGAAAGTTGCCGCTCTGAACCTCTCTGAAAATAAAAGTGCCGCCGTTTATTAAATCAATGTAACCGATGTCAAATAAACGTAACATGCCTGTATTCATCGAAAGGTAGGCAGAGGAGTGTAGTGCACTCCCACGTTTCACCAGTCATCTTTAGGTCCCACGATGGAAACTTAATGAGTAACGTATTTAACTTAAATTAATTTGATATCTAAGTAATGGCACCCTTGTTAGTGAGACAATAATCGGCACTGATTGGCTAACCGATCTGCGAATGCTGCAGACCGATGCTGGATGCGACAAGCCGAAGACAGGGCACCATGGCGCTCACTGGGGGAGGCCTATGTCCAGCAGTGGACTGAGATAGGCTGATTATGATGATGTTGATAATGTTATGATGTAGTCCTACAACGTCAGACAGACTAATTTTTTTGGGCTTCAAAATATATGGCAGAAATTGTTGTCTGCCACCAAATTTTATTGTCCTTTTCAAGTTTGTCTCATTTGTTTGTTTGATAAAGTGTATAATTATTATTCCAACTTTTAAGAAAAAAAAATGTAAGTGTAGTACACGGCCACGTTTCACCCGTTAACTTTATGTTCCATGGAATAGGTGGTGAGCCTATCGTCAAACACCGGGCACAGGTACATACAGACTTACCACCTACTAGAAATTCTACATTAGAAAAATCCAGTAGTACTCGACCCGTGATTTGAATCCAGGACCTCTCGATCGGCAATCGCGTTTGCAACCACTCGACCCACGAGGGAGTCTATTCCAACTTTTTATACTTATAAAATTATTTCTATATTTATAACGTACTGCTATAGCCAACGGTTGGATAACGCCGTGGCTCATTTACATTTTACTAAGCGGAAAATTCTCATTCGGTATGTATTTCCACGTAATGCCAAGGAAAATCTGATGGCAGCGGTGCGACCTCTGATGCCAGCTAGTTTTCCTTGTCGCGCGCACCTTTCTAGTTTCCTATGTATAACATTAAATTATACATATTAAATATATAGATGTGCGATGTTATTTAATAATAGTAAATAATGGACTGGAACCCTGGCCCGTTGGTGCAGTGGTTCGTGAACCTTGCTGTTTGTGTCTGGGGTCGTTGGTTCAATTCCCACCTGGAATAAATATTTGTGTGATGAGCACAAGTCTGGAGATGAGTGTCCGGGTGTAAAAATATTTGTATAAGTATAGGTATGATGTAAATAAGTTATATGCACACATATAGTTTATCAGTCGTC
>DWEE01004020.1:0-10016 GCA_018245755.1 Parelbella macleannani
GTAGGTATGGAACAAACTTAATTATATTAAAACACCAGACGTAAAGTCAATTAATACAAATATTACCTACATTACATATTAAAAATACTAGTATTTATTGTCAATATTTATAATTGAAAAAATTACGTTGCGACTCTAACGATCACGCTATTCCCTTGCACTGAATTTTAAACTGAGATTTATTTTAAAGTTATTTCCATAAACGTTAGGCTTCAATCCCGTCTCCTCCGTTCTTCAGTTGCATTCCAATTACACGAAATTAAACCTTACGTAGTACTACATTAGTATTAAAATATTTTTTATAATTCGACATAGAATTTCTTTCATTCAATCTTTCACTAACATCTATCGAATTTATACCTTATGTTGTGTTGATAGAGTTGAAATTTACTTTGGACACATTCTGCAATTGTACCTTGAAAGGTATTTTGGTTCGAAACGAATGACTCCCGTCATTAATCTTGTGAATCGGTGCGTATTTTACTATGTCATTGTGATGAGGATTTGAATTTGGAAAATGTTGTCGAACGAATGAAATTAGTTCAGCGACATTCTACCCGCATTTAAATTTATTTGCAACTAGCTTTTGTGTTAAGATATCCAATGATAGTCAAGTTTTATTGTGGAATAGGTAAGAGAAAAAGCCTTAGAATTATATGAATATGATTAGAGAATTGCAACAAATGACAAACTTACGAACAAAAGGAAAATTGTACTAACGGTCTCTTCTAAATTTGATTATACATTTGGAATTCAAAATAAAAATAATTTTCATAAAAGTTCGTCAAATGGACGAACTAATATAGTCCTTTTAAAAATACGGCGAACAGATGTCGAATTTTAAAACCTATATCAGACAATAAGTTTGTTATAAACAATTATATGAAATAAAGACACATGTCCGCTGCACGTAATGATAAGAAAGTTATAATTGATACCGGACAAGATCAAATAGGTATCTACTAAATAGACAATCATCGCCAACCAACCATTTCCGGTGATAATAAAAAAAAGTAACCAACCCCAGCATCGAACTCGTACCAAACAACCTCGACAGTAAGAAAAGACGCGTGCCCACGATATCGAACACCCGACAACCATTAACAAACACCGTACACACTGAGAACTGAGCGAGGGCACGTACTGACTATTAGTATGTGGGTCTAATGGTTTAGCGGCACGTTATTAAGCTTAATGCATCACGACTTTGTATGAGAGTTTTTTAGCGCTTTAAATCGCGTTCGAGCGCTCGCAGCGCTGACTCGACAGCGCGACGCAAACGATCTGTGAAGTGAGGAAATGACGAGCGCGGTTTGCTCCTGTATGGGTGACCGCTAATGGGCAGCTAATTATCGCAAACGTTTCCGCGCTGGCGGAGGCCTGGCTGCTTACAACTACGTAACGATTCCTTCAAGTCTCGTGATAGGTCTGCAGAGTGTTTTGAAATTTTCCAGCTAAGGTAAAGGTTGCTTATTAACATGATGTAAATGAATATTTATTCTGCAGTAATTACATGTGGAATTTTATTTACTCAGCTATTCATCTTTATTCTTGGTAACAAAGGATAAAGTTAATTTCAAGTGGCATTTTCTACCAGTCAACTCAGGTTGTGATAAGAATGTCTCATGTTTATGTCTACTCGTATTGAAACCGCTCTAAGAATAGCCGTTGCGCTATTCTCTCATTGTTTGTTGGTCCACTTGTTGGGGTTTTTGGTCAGAGGCGCCGTTGTGAATACTCTTTCCAACTATGGCAAATGTTTGTGCGGTGAGCACAAGTATTTGTTCTGTGTATTGGTGTACATCAATGTATATAAGAATGTACTGGGAAATCTGTACATAATGATTATCAGGTCTCTGACTGGGTCCTTGTCTTTTTCGGGATAAGATAGCTGTGTACAATTGTATACAGAAATTATTATTTTAATGATTTGGTCAGAAATATCTAAAAGGTGTCCCTATCAATGTTAACTATTACTGATACTTAGTAATAATACTGTAACTTTATCGAGGCTCATACAAACGGCTAAGAACAAGCAGTCATTATTCACCTCAGAGATAAGTCCGTTAACCAGACACGTAGCCCTGCAGTCCTCGACCACACCCGTTTCGCACTCTTTCTTGCCAGGAACGTGCAAAATTGTTCTACGTGCCTTCTTCCCACCTAGCCGCCACGAGGACACGCTGTTGGATATGCTTTTAAGAATGAGATGATTTAAAAGAATAATGTATTCTATGCATTGGAACTTTTTTATTTCTTATTTGGCCAATGATACATCTCAGATTTGTCAGGGTAGAGATATTTCGTATCCAGTGTTCTCTGTCTATCTCGTAAAGGATCTGGTGTGATGGTATATTTATGATATGAAATATAAAAAATACGAAGCCCAGTATATAAAAAATATCGGTGGAAAAAAGAACTTTAAGAACCCTTTTCAAAATACCCTAATCGTTTCCAACTGTCAGATATGGTTCTATTTTTAAATTGTTTCTGTCATCTTTTCTGATGACAGCCGGCGCTTCTGTGACTGGAGGCGAGGACTTGTGAAATTGTCGGCGCTTTTTAAAAATAATACAAAGCTGGTTTGATTTGAGAACTTTAAGAAGAAGATCAAGAAGACGAATATTTTTAAAAACACTATTTTAGAATTTAATATCAACACAGGTATCTTAGTAAATACGATGTACCTTTAGTACTGTTGCACTATTATTGATTTCCTGATGTCGATCGCCGCTGTATTTACAGCAGAAATAGCAGACTTGATTGCAATTATTTATTTTGCAACCAAAATTAGAACCGAGATGAGATCTCTTTAAGATTTTATCGCTGTCAAAAAAAAGCAAATGTCGAATGACTTAGTAATCTCCAAAAGCACCTCATTCATCTGCTTTTTTAAACTTGCACAGCGGTACAAAAAAGCACCCCGCATTTAAAAACAGAAGCTGTCAAAATGCACATATTAAATAAAGCCGCGAACGTGTTACGGAACCAGCGCCATCTGTCATCGGAAACGGTGCGATTCGAAAATAGAACGAACCGTGATCCCGTAACCGTTTGAACGTTATTTATCGCCAGTTTAAACTCGTTACTGTTCTAAATTCGAAACTTGAAATTGATTCGTGAACACGAACGAACCGTGGGGAAGGCTAATTAAACTGCTCAAAACTCAACTCTATTTTTAACAAAATAAAGTTTAATTCTCCACGCGTGTACACATTTACGGTGACATTAGTCGTGTCGTGTTAACGCGGCCATATGTACAGGTAGGTATTGCATTTAAAACGGTGTTCGTAAATGCATTAAGGAAATTTATAGTTGAGACAAGCCGCTGCAAAAAAAAGCCGATATTAAAATTCCACGTCTGTATGGCGTAAATAGCTTCGTGAAAACGCCATCTTATGAAACTGGTGAAAAATATTTTCTTGAACGAAGGTAGACGAGCCATGGGAAAGTAAAAGCCGCGCTTGCTACCTGGCAATTTTTTTTGTAAGTAAAGAGAGTAGCAAAACAACGTACAGTAGTCATATGTAAGAACTGCCGCCTATAGACATCTGCTAAGCAAGCAGTCAGCCCAGCTGTTGGTAAATGGTCGCTGTCGTCTATATGCCTACATATACGAGTATATGCAACACTCGAGAGGTAGCCAATAAACGGCCTTACATAAAGGTACCAGATTGAATTTTAATACTATACCTTTTAAAATACTATAATGATGTACGTTTTAAAGTATAATTGCATATATATTATTGCAGCTGGTATGCCGACTTCTTCTCTATTTCTCCTCCTCACTCCACGTTCATATCCGTAATCCGTTGAAATTCTAATCTTCGATCCGGTTAACCGGCAATTTCCGGGAATCAACTTGAACTAGCTTCAATTAAGTAGCTAACTGTGAGACTGAGGTGAACGTATTACACATACGTAGAGTGTTATTAGACTGATAAAGCGCTCGTGGCTTAGTGGCGCTGATAGATTTAGCATGATGATTGTCTATTTTGTCTTTTATTTGGTTTCGCCTGACTTGCTTTATACAGGCACGGCCGCTTTAGAACCAAAGAAAGAATAATAATTATTACTGTCATAATAGAAGAAGTACATAAGTTCTGTACGGATAGATATATTTTGGCATTCGATGCCTCCTGCTTACCCTTGCCTTTAAGGACCAGGCGTGACGATATAATAATAATTTCATCTCCCAGCGGCGTTCTAGTTACAAATGTCAAGTTTGGATATTGAGCGATATCTACAAAAACGATTCGCTATAACTCAAAGGGCACGTCATGTGATCCCTTGAATAATTGAAGGTCGCATTAAGGGCGGCGACTTGGGAGCCCAATGTGGCCCAACTATTTCCAACTTCAAACAGCTCTGAAGTCAAAATTTTGCCCCAGATGTGTCGCTAACTGTCCCCGACTGAAATATCTCGTAATTCGTTCGGTCTTTTAAATGGCACAAGCAACTTCGAGACTAAAAAAGGTGCAAATCATTTAACAAAACGGCATTGTTTACTCTGCTAAGTACTGTTAGCCAGCGCAATACTTGCAACGGGATAGTCATTTGAATTTCGGAGCAAAGCTTGCTGACTTAATCAAACAAAATAAAAAAAAATCTAAATTCTTTCTAGTACTTAAGCTACACCGCGTGCCGCGTGCCAAGATTAACAGAACTAAACGTAACGTTATGCTTGTGATCCTCAAAGGGGTAGGCAGAGGAGTGAAGTACATTGGCACGTTTCACCAGTTACGTTTTATGTCCCGTGGAATAGACGGCGAGCCCACTGCCATACACAGATCCAGAGTCTGAACCACTAGTTAATAGAAATTTCTACTAAAACAACTGAGTTAGAAAAATCCAATAGTACCCGACCCGAAATGTGAGGCCAGGACCTCTCGATCAGCAGGACTCTACAATTATACTTTCAACGAGGCAGTATTCATACAACAATACACACACACACACTATCAGTCCGTCATCGTCCACTGCTGGATATAGGCCTCTCTAGTGGCACGAGACTAGATCTTCTGCTCTAGACATATAACTCATACGTATTCAAGTATACGTCTTGATTTGTTTTTAATATTCACTGTACCTCATTTAAAACACATTATCTATAGTACGGATTATTGATATAAAAACTGGTGGAGGAACTGGAAATGCACGTTTTGTTATGTTAATGAGCGGAGCCGTTGGTCGCGAGCGACACCGAGGGGGGACCGCGAGTTAAAAAATTGGTGTATAATTGAATTGGCAGTTTAAAGGAAGCGGAAAATGAAAACGGGATCGCATTCTTTTCTTCTGCCACCAAAGTGACGCAATTATAACTAAGTTAGTTATATTGCTTTATGCATTACTAAACGTTAAATGTTTTATTTTACATTAACACGTAGATAACACTGAAGATAATATTCTTGAGAAACTTTAAGTTTAATGAAGAATTTATGATTATGGGCAAAAAGTCCTCAAGGGAAGCCTACGTCCAGCGGTGAACTTAAACAGGTTGTCGATGATGGTGAATCAATTGTTATGGATCAGCAACAACGTATATCATAGATACGTGTACAGCGTTTCTATACATGTATATTTGTATACATGTCTACGTAGATAGCACACACACACACAAACAAACAGATATCCAAGTGATGTGTGACGATTTATTTAATGATCGTCATCGTTACCAGCGAAACATTATACTCCATGTCGTGTATACTTTTTTGTCCCTCATTATATTATAACGAGGAGTACGAATATTGTTAAGTTTCTCTTGTTCTTAAGGCTTAAAAGATAATCACACAGGTGATATGTTACGTACAAAAAAATCCAATTACTTACATATACAGATAATGATTATATATGTACCGGCTTAACTAACGCGTATTGTTCGGGATGGCCCGACTCCACGAGGTCCTTTTTCATGAGCTCCCGCCGATCGCAGCGAAGTCGCGCAGGAGACCGATATAGAGATGTTGTTAATCATTTAAGAAAAAGGAGCATCGTGTTCTTCGATTGCAACAATTTTTACTGCCTACAGGTGAATATGAGTCTCTATCGCAACAACGGCAGACTCGGAGCTTACTCTACCACGCTGCTGCATGATGGGTAGTTAAATTTAGAAAAAAACGAAACATCACTTCTGTAGCCCCGAAGGGGTAGGCAGAGGAGTATAGTACACTCCCACGTTCCACAAGTTACGTTTAAGTCCCATGGAATAAGTGGTGAGCCTATTGCCATACACCGGGCACAATTCCAGACTCCGAGTCACTACTAGAAATTGTGAATTAGAAAAATCCATTAGGACCCGACCCAGGATTTGAACCCGGGACCTCCCGATCGGCAGTCGCGTTTGTAACCACTCGACCAACGAGGCAGTCGATTATATTTGTTGTGCAAAGATATTATTCACATTATTATACCACCACCATGTCAAGTCCTTTAAGGACTAGACAGCACATATATATATATTTATGATTATGGATGTGTCGTGCTTGTTTTACATTCATCACTCTCTATTATATGATATTATTTATAATGTCTACGTTTTGCGGCTGACGGTAAAAGACATTCGCTCGCCGTCTGCAGCTCTATAATTCGTATCAGCCAACTTTCAAACGATTTAGTGCAAACTTTGAAATTGCATATTTGCATGTCTTCTGATTGAACGGACCGAATGCGATGAAATAAAATGACATACAAAATAACGGTTTTAGATGTATACAAATGTGATGTGGGTGTATATAGCATGTAACGTATATGAATGTATATTATGTGAGGGATAAATAGCCATATTTACAATAGACACTCGAATGGCGCGCTGAATGTAGAAGGTTTCTGTCCAATGGAAGGCGAGGAACCAACATTTGATCTATGTTGAAGCTGTCGCTATTGAAATCAGTATGTATAATTTTTGCACTCTTTACTAGCGTGCTAGAACTCGCAATAAAAAACATCATAAGCGTCGCACGCATTTTCCATCGACACTATCCCCTCCACTAACCGCCACTATTGAGACAAAGAAAGCCAACATGTAAGACAGTGCGCAGTATCTAATAAACTGACACAAAACCGCTACAGTATGGTTCTTACTTTGACAATTTATTGGAGCACCCGAACAAAATATAGATGCCTTGCTTCGTATACATATATATATATACGTACATTTCTTTGCGTCACAAATATTTTTTGAGGACTTACGCCTCCAATGCGTAAGGAGGAAAAACTGCCAAGATTTTCTTTTAACAACAGAAAAAATATACACGAAGAGCTTATGACCACATTTGAATAAAAAAGTAAATATACAAACAAACAACTCACCATAAGATGAATAAACAGCTAGAGACAGCAACAGGATCACCTGAGCGACGATCCCGCCGCCGTTGACGCGAAACATATTCAAAATGGCGGCCATCGCGTCACAAAATGGCCGACGGTGACAACTAATACACTACACTTTTGAACACTCTTTATCACATAATACCGGTGTGTGGTTGGTTGATATTAGGTTTATTCGGGTTCTATGATGGTCGGGCGATGTTGGAATCATTCGCGAATGTAGAAGATGCTTCGCCTGCAAAGAAGAAAAATGAACACATTATTACTTGGATTTTGGGTATATTACGTAAGTAAGCGGTAAAAATCACACCAGACCATACATACCACTTCAAACTGGGTAAAACCCTTTCCACTAATACCAGAAATAAACCTACAAAAGTGCCTGTAGAAACGAACTGTTTACACATATAAACATTTTTCCCCAAAAACACAATATAATTACTGGTGCTCGTCTTATAAGCATGTCGTGAGCAGAACCGAATCTACAAACTCGTCGGCACTCACAATCACTAATCACTGAACTAGCAGATCAGGCAGTTTTTTAATAAAAATATTGTACATTATACAGAATAAGACAAAAGATATCTGACCTAATTAAGTGAAAAATTTTTACCTTAAAGACTGACCTATTTGTTTTTGCTTCAATATATTTTATTATGTTTCCCCTTGGCGTTATCGAAATACAAGAGAAAAACGCAAAAAGTCACAACTAAAACACGGCTATTGAGAGACGGTGAATAAAAGATTAAAAGTATAAAGAAACAAAGCTTTAGTTTTAGAATTATATTATAATAACGAATTCCTTTACTGCAAATGATAACATTTTCACAATACTATTAGTTTCTCTGAAAAGTGAAAAATGAAAAAAAAATCACTAGACATTTCAAAAACAGAACAGTATGTTTCTTCTGCTTAAAATAATATTAGCCTTGTTGGATTTCAAAAATAAATAAGCAAATTTCTATTTTACAAAGGGACTTTGAGATTATTCTTCAAACAACATACACCGATATTCTTTCTCGGAGTACCCACAACTATCTATATTTGTGTTGTGAACAAAATAACAAAAAAAACTCACTTATTTGTCTGCGCTCGGAACGCGTAAAAAGTCTTATAAATCTTCTTAGGAACAATCCATCACTATCAGTTACAGAATATATCTGTCCAAGATGGCGGACGGGAGCGAAAAGTGGATAAACTTTTAGCATTTCTGAATTTCACAAATTCCAAGTGGAGGATAACTTCTTGTATGAGGCAAGTTTAAAATGGGTTTCTCGCGTTACTAAACTCCGGTGGGGTATTGGAGATTTTATTGTGAAAATCGGTGTCATTTCGATATTGATAAGAGATGAAGTCATTGGACTTTTTAAATCGAATCTCCGAGAAGGAGAACCCTCCGCCCAGGGTTTGCCTGCAGCGGCTCTGTGATAAATTATAGCATTTTTGCGGGTAGGTAGACATAAACTAGCAATAAGACGTAAGCCTATGTTTATCCTTCAAGCGTACCAATGCAGATATGACTTACAAAACAGCACTGAACATCAGTATATTGCTTGAACAAGAAAACAAGTTAACAACAAATTACTACTAAAGCCACTTTACCCTTTAACATAAATATTTAATACTCAACGCATTACGCTTGCCCTTCCGCGAATCAACTGTATTGAAGCTTAGTTTGAGGCGCGAGTGTATCGAATGTCACCCTTTAAAACTGCTCCAATACATCGAGTAACGAAATCCGACATTAACCTGCCATTTTATTAATACCTCGCGATCCATTAGCCGGAGGGCAACGCGTCTTAAAATATCGTATTACTTATTGTCCCCTCCGTACGCTGGTTTGACGAGCGGTGTAGTCTAGGCGGCTGCTATACATTTCTAATTATAATATTGATTTTATACGTTCTTAAATATAACATCACGTAATCCCCGAAAAGGTTGACAGAAGAGATACACTCACGTTTCATCACGTTTACGTCCCGCAATATCATACCTATATATATTGTAATCTTATTGCCATAGATCTGGTTTTAATCCAAATTCTGAGCCTTTACTATAAATTTCAAGAAAGAAAAATATAATAGTATCCGGACCCGAGTATCAACCCCAGGACCGCTTGCAACCGCTCGACTAATGAGGTAGTCAACAGTAAACGTTGTACCTTTTATTTTCATATTTTTAAGAACGTACGTTAACTTTACTGTTACTAATACTAATATTTGTATAGGTATTTATAATAACATCTAGGTACATGTTCTCAGGATGGATACTAATTACTACGACAAATTAAAAGCATGTCTCATTCACATCCAGACTAGACACATTGTTACAGTAGGATATACATAATCTATAAAATTATGACGATATGTAAAAGTAATTTACGACGTAAAATACTTATACGTAGAATACGTATATTATATACGTAATTATTTCATTTATTAGATGTAACTATTGTGTATAAGTTAACAAAACAGAACAACTCTAATTGCTTAAGAGGGGGCGGAAATTATTTAAACAGAATAATGATCATCATCACCAACCCTTTTATCATTCCACTGTTAGAGACGGAAGTACTTTAGGAATGAGAGGGTTAAGATCGTAAGTTAACCCACCTTTTATTGAAACAGTCGGTGAATAAAAATTCTATTACAAAATAAATAGCACATTACACGCTAAATTCACCGGTAACA
>DWEE01004021.1:0-10015 GCA_018245755.1 Parelbella macleannani
CGTTTTGAAAAAAATGTATAAAAAGTTGTAAAATAGATTAAAATATCGTCTCAATAGTCATCTACGTTTCATAGTAATATTGAAACAAGTCACTCACTATTGCATGCTGTATAGCAATTTTCCACGACGTTTCTCTCTTCGACTTCAAGAGTATACTATTCAACATTTAAAGTGTAGTAAGAACATGATTTACAGTTATTTTATGGTAATAAACAAATCAATGTAATACAAACACGCACGCGTCTATACAACAATAAATATTTTAGTAAAACTTCAGAAAGAAAACCAAGACATTTTTTAATTTTCATAGCAGATATCACAGTTTTTAAAATATTTAAAACGATCGTCAATACGATGTTTACCTATATATTTTGCTATTATTAAACGTGACGCATTATGCGTTATAATTCGAAATATAATTTATCTACAAATTACCCTAGTAATAACAATCCAAATCTACCTATGTATCTATCAAATGTTATCCACCACCTGCCTACCTACTCTGTCTATCCCGTTGGGAATATACAGGTGTGATGTTATATTTGTGTCCCCTGCTTGATGACATGCTTACAGATTTTTAACTTATTTATCAGTTGAACGTCAGATCTATTCGAATTTAGATTCAAAAGGCCGAGGCTATCATCATCATTAATACTTTTATCATTCCATTATTGGACACGGTCGCCTTTCAATCGAAAGGGTTAATCCCTTAGAAAAAACATTCTCTCACGACATCTTACATTTCCTTCATCTTTCCAACGAGTCAATTTGTTTGTTAAAACGCATAAAATTTTGTACATTTAGAGATGAGTGTCCAGATACAACCCCCCGCTGCATTGTTTGAAAGACTAACCGGTAATTCGTATCAATTGGCTTACGTAAGCATTTGACACTTGATTTGCCAAAATGACGTTTATAGGAATTTTAACCGAGAAAACAATTCACTGCGACCAATTAATATTACTTATCTTACATGTGATTCTTATCTGTATTATCTGTCAAATAACAAATTAATTGTAATCTGGTCAATTGTTAATGTTTGCATTGTTCCCGTTAATTAAAATCGACTAGGTGTATATTGAAGTTTGTGGAATGTTGAAAATCTTTCCATTCTACTGTAATCTTTGTACCTACAGTATTTTTCTGATTTAAAAAATCTGAATTATATGTATGTGTATTTACAAATATTTATAACATCGTATAAACCACATAGGTTCTACTTTGCTTTGGAGCAAATATCTCCAGATATATGTTACGCTGTACACTAATTTGTCTATGGAATATCGTAAATAAGCGAAATAGAACCTGTTCCTATTTTGTTGTTTCTCTTGAAAAATTTCGTTTTTCCCCGATTATATTCGTCACTCATCTTTATTTTCAAAAAGTATCATTCTAAAATCATTAACATTAAAAATGGGCAACGGGTTTCGGTGTCGCTTTTTACTCATTTCATTATTGTCAAGTCTCACTACATATTATTTTGACATAATATCAGTCTCACTATTCATTTCAAGATCGTTCGGAATAATGAATGACAGGTGTATTCCCTTTGTTTTGACCAACTTTCGAGAAGTTTGCCAAGTATTGCTATTGTCTTTTTAGTGATTTGGATTTCAATGGAGTTTCACTTGCCTACAATGTAACAAAGTTTTGCTGTGAACATTAAGAATATTTAAGTTTTTGAATGGTAATATACCGAAAAAGTTGAACAAACATTTGAATTCTCGTCTTATCAATGGAATAAAACATGAATATTAGATATTACACAGGAGAATGGAAAGGAGTGTCACACTGGTAAAATTTTCAAAGATATAATTTACGTTCCAAGTCGTGCCAATTGTTTTGATTCTTTATAGTTGAATGTGCTCACGTAATAGGCAAATTTTTATATTGAAATCTGAATTATCGATTAGTTGACCTTTACTGTTAATTAATTTATACACATGAGGTATATTAATATGACGCATACTGGTCCACAATCCGAATCCAATTAAGGTCAGGGAACAGATATGTATCAACCAATACATCTATATTCATTCTAATCAATGTCTCACAAGCTTTCACTTGCTAGTCAAAGGTCTTTAAATGGGTTTTCCTTTTAGTAAAAATGTGCGTCTCTTAATATTTTACTCTTCGACGTCTTCACTCTTATTTGTAAACATTTTTCTCTTTTGCATTATATTTAAATTATTTATGATTATCATTAATATTGTTTTGGTTATTTGTACAGATTTCAATGTAATGTCCTCGTGTAGTCTATGGACATTTATCAGTAAAATTTTGAAAATTCGTTAGTAACATCAGTTGTGAAACTGTGTTTGCTTACTACGAAGACTTTCGTAAGTAAGTCTTCTTTAGATTTATAACTCAATTAACCATAAGTAGTGGACAGTTTGATAAGTAACTTCTTTATAAGAATATTTTGTTCGAATTTAAATTTATATGAAACGAACGCCATATTAATGATGTTTTAGATTTTGAATCCCTGGATTGGAATAAAAACGCCGGTTTGTGAGTGAAAGTCGGAGGACCCTTTTGAGAAACTGGTTGTCGTGGGTTGTAGCAGTGAAAATTACTACCGCGTTCTCGATCCAAAATGTTTGGGTTCTTTTAACACTTTCGACGACCTTTGGTGGTATAATTTATGCATTATACAATACTTGCATATTTTATTTGCGTGTTGGGATACTTTTGTATCAAATTGACTGTCAGTGAATTCGCACATCGTGGTTTTGTTTATTTTTCATTGGAACAAATCAAAATGCGACTTGTTTGGACAAACTGTATGCAGTTCTGTTATTTTGAGGATTAAATATGGGCTGGTTACAGTTGATTTCGTATACATTTCTTATTTTAGAATTAGTGCATGAATAGACTTGAGGTGTAAAGTCAATTTCACAGGCTATTACTCGGAGGCAAATAAATTTGGGACTAAGCACCAGAAAATATAGAGCAACACATTTTTATCAGCATCACAAGCCTGCATTGGTTCACTATTGAACGTGACCCTCTCTCAATTCGCAGTCGCGGCGACCTCTGTCTTCGGCTCTTCTTATTTAGTTCCATCTTGCTTTTCCCTATGTGGCATAATCACTTTATAATACTTTTACGTCACTCGCCGTCCAACTTTTGGTAGAGGAGGGCAGCCCTTTGTCGTTTTAACTTGCTGGCTCTCAAAGCACTACTAAAAGTACTACTAATAAATATCTATTCCTATGAACCATTAAGCTATCTACTCGTGAAAATGAAATAAACGAATAATAACAATCCGTGTCTATGGAATTTATGCAACTTTCACTGTCGGCCGACGGATCAGCCGTTAAAATAAAAATAAAAATAATTTTGTCATGAATCATCAAAATAAACCATCTGGGATTAAAAACGTTGAAATAATTAATTAATTATTTATCTTTTCTATTTACAGCTTAAGATAAGCATATTGACAGCTTCAGTCTTCATTAGATTAATATTCCCGTGATATTCACACCTGTCAAATTGATGAGTGATGTTCTTATAGAAGTTAGAAGAAGAATAGCAAAACAACGACCCAATAAATATAATGTTTTCTCAATCCAAATTCAACAATTGGTACATATCTCTGAAGTGTATTTGATAATATTTTTGATAACACTAACAGAGAAGGACTTTCTAGGCCGTTCTAGAAATGATCTAGTTCTAGCCTCGTCTAGAGTTTAGTAGATATCTAGTATTAGTTGCAGGGCTTTACAAGAGACGCTAGTGAGAAACGTATTTCAAGTAAGTCAGGACAGACGATCTAAGAATATTAATACATAGAAACGGCCGACCTAGATCCACCTGCATTCGTATGTTATTTTTATTTACGAGTGTTAGGCCAGGTCCATAGAGACTCTTCGTCTAAATCACTTATTAATCCGGTGCCGTCTTTGGAGCAGATCTCTAATCCCATTTATATTCAAGAACCTACATATTATATCCTGCCAAATAAAGAAAACTACAAATACCGCCCCGAATTCATTAAGCATGGTTGGAACCAAAATAATTAATGCTTATTGTTGTTCCAACTATGCTTTTAATTATTTAAAATTCAGCGAAACGACAGTAAATAGCTGTAGAGTTGTTTCTGAAAGAGAGTTCCAGGCAAAGCGCCATGTCACCTTTTTTTGCTAAAGGGGACTTAATAAATAATTAATGCACTTAGTGATTAAGTGACATAGTACCTACAGCCCAAATGCAAATGAAGTGTCCAGGTCGAGTCTCAACTGGTTCCGTACTGCTTATATGTATGAGGTATGACTTAGTGGTTTAGTTCCGTCATTCCGGAGTTGACAAGCAAGATATTCCACAAAGTAAGGCCAATGTTAGGTAAAATTGTCCCGAGACAGATCCTTTGGCTCATTCAATGTCATTTCCTTTTATTAGTTGTGGTTCCTGTGAAATCCTTTAAAGGTTGACACTATAAGCTACTATACCTTATACTTATACTTTAATCGTGATACTCTACACAACCCTGCCCTACCCAATAGTCACACCCAATAGTGTTGCTTCGATGTCCCGGGATTTTAATCGGTTAGTGCTATGACTCTAAAATGTGTTAGAATCTTGTTTTTGCCTGATATTTAGAAAAGAGACAAATAGATTTTTAAAAATATCCATTGTAGAGTCACAAAGGTACAGTTAGGCATATTTAGGTAGACCGAGGCATACTTTGATCAAATCGGACACGTCCTAAAAGAAAGCCAGGTCAGGAGCACCTTCAATATACGAACCAATATGATGATTATAAACAATGTTGAATTTTGTTAAAACCCTACCTATGGAAATCCTTAGTTTCTCTCTATCCTTACGAGAAATGGACGTGATATGTTTATAAATGTCTGTAACTATTTCTGTAAGGACGTCAGAAACTCCTTAGACGCGGTAAATAGCCATTAGGCTACAAGTAGATATTTTAGAGAGTTAAAATAAAACAAAAAAAAACTAGAACCAGAATAAGATCCACCGTAACTGGAACACTATAATAAGTAACTGAGCATTAGACAAATAAATTAAATGTTCATTTAGATATATAACGAACGAATAATGTTTAAGAATTAGCACTTACGCAAGAAATAGAGCGAACATTTACAGCAAATTGTAACGAAAAAATAAAAAAAAGTATACCACAATCCGACAGCAACACCCGCCAAAGAGTCACAGTCCACAGAATAAACAGCGATCGTACAGTTTGTTTGGGAACGTGGGCCACTTCCTCGGTAGAAACACATGCGCAGCGCGAAGCACCAACCGGCTCACTAAGAAACGTCGGTGAATGGAGCCGTGGACAGTCTCTTTCGCGTGTCTCGTACTATCTAGTGATGTGTGGAGATTTTATCGATATTGTTGATTTATTTATTAGGATAAACAACAAAACTTACTTCTACATTTTAGTTGCGCATATTACGCACACCGCAGCGCGGTGATGTCACGGTCGTCTAAACATTCTGGAGTTTGGTTGTCTTCATTTTATTATTTAACATCTGAATTAAATCCAGTTAGAAACATAACTGCAATGCAATGGCTAACTGTCAACAGATGCGCTTTGTTTAAGGGGCTGTGCTGTGACGTCCGCTGCCCGCCATGACAGATCATGTGTTTCGGCGGTAATTTAAAAAATTACAATTTAAAAAGTGCAATTAAATTTAAAATACGATTATATATTTACTTAAATATTTTTTTATCTATCAACAAATACATCTCTACCAATTAAAATAGATTACTGAAAGCTGTTAACATCTGTATTGGTCCTTCAAATTCGTTAATGCTGTGTTTGTAGTTAACTGTATAAATCGCTTTTCTTGTAGTTATAGTTACATTATTTTCACACCTAAAACAGTAAGGAACATATTTTTATGAGACCTTTTAATTACAAGGTTCACTATGAATAACGAGTTCTTTTAAATGACTTACATAATGTTTTCTTCTTCTCTGCTGGAACACGGGCCTCCTCTTAAAATGAAAGGGGGGGAAATGTGACGCCATAGTCTGTTACGCTGGCCAAGACGGGTTGGCAATCTTCACACGCATTAGAGATTTTTCATGTAAACTCTCATTTTTTTTCACGATATTTTCTTTCACCGTTAAAACAAGTGACATTTAATCTTAAATTTTCTTATCAACAGCTATAAAAATACTTTCTTCAGTAGACATTAAAGGTGCAGAGTTGTCATTCTACTTTTGTAATATAAATTCATAAAGGTGGCGGTCGGTCACGTTTGTTCAAAATCCCACAAAAACGCTAGATGTGCATAAAATTAGAACTGCCTAAATGATTTTTGTTATTGATTTATAATAAAATAATTAATATAATCATAATAATTATAATAAGCTAAACCTTAATGGTTCACTGAACTGAACTTTAATGCCGACGGCGACCAATTAAAATAAGGGGCGGGAGGATTTACTAAATTAAAAAATCTTAAAGAAGATATTATTTAAAATACAATAATTTATATTTTCTGTGACAAAAACAAACCAACTTATTTAATAAGTGGGATTTAAGGATATTGACATGCTAAATCGTATCGATATCTATAAATTTGTTTACAGACAACACTACAAGCAATGCCAAACTGCGCTTAAGTCAAGAGCAAGGTAAAGGAAGATCTGGGTCTTTGACCGTAAGCGGTTTTTCATACACTGATATGTTAACGGCGGTTTAACTAATGGTGTAATAGTAATAACAAATTATATTTATTCATAGGCAGAATTTACTGGCCGCTTAATACAGTCGATAATGAGAGGTATTAAAACAAATGTACTATAAAAATCTTATTGAAAAAGTATGAAGGGTTACAAAATTGCGTCGGCCAGTTGAAAGTATAATAGTTTGTAACAACAGTCTTTGTAATAATAGGCTTCGTAAAGAATTTATTCTATTTGATAGCAAAATATAACCATTGGTATGTCAGTGAAATCTCACGTATACCTATATTTAAACATACAAAATGTATTATAAATACATATATAATCGTAAATATAATTATTATTAGTTCATTCATAAGACTGATGAATTCAGAAAACTCACGACACTGTTAAAGATCCGGCGCGACTATGATGATACGACTATGATGAACTCTAGGTAAAGTTATAATTTTATTAAAGTAAACGTAACATCATACCTGTAAACTTCGAAAGGGTAGGCAGAGGAATGTAGACTCCGAGCGACTACCAGACATTTCTACTGGAGAGTTTAAATTACAAAAATCCAATAATACCCGGCCCAGGAATCGAATGCAGGACCTTTTGATTAGCAACCATTCGACCAATGAGGTAATTCGATCGAATCAGCATAAAAATTAATTTAATCATTACATGAAAACATAATATAAATAGAACTGAGATAACGACGTATTTTAAATGTTAAATGAGCCCAATTCTGTAAGTAAAAAAAAAATGGGATGATCAACACCGTTCCAGATGGTGCAACTGGGCTTTAACAGAGCTGTTCTAACATCGAGTTAACTATCGGTTTAGAGAGATCATAGCGTCCTAAGACGTCCTTGAGGTTATAAATTTGACTGTTACATTGCTCATAATTATGCTTAGTTAGTTTTCGTTTAATGAGACATTTTTATTTGTTTTCATTATTTTTATTTTTATAATTAATCATTAAACAATATATTATATTTTTATAGTGTTTTTTAATTTCCCACTTTGAAATCAAATATTGTCGACAAGCAAATGTAAGTTATACCTACTTTACACCTCGTTTTTCGGAACATGATTTTTTACCAGCTCATCACGTGTGGGATTCTAAGAAGCTATTCTGTTTATTTTCCGACATATGTCCGCCCTGTGGGTGCGGGTTAAATAAATTTATGTTTTATTAAATATTTAGAACATTTTAACTGTTTACAGTCCGTGACGCGGCTTTGGGAAGTGCTTATATTTAGATATAATTACGTTTGGAAATAGTAACTTCAGCCGATCCATGGGTATAAAAAACAAAAAAAAAATATTCACTTTTTTTAATAACTTCGATAATTTTAAGTCAAAATTATCATATATTGAACATATCATAAATTATAAATTTTTCCGTTTGAATGAGTACGTCGAAGGGCGAACACTGCATCAGAATCAAGCGACGTGTTCAAAATACATCATAAGTAAAAAAAAAATTATGTAGCACAAATATTAAAAAAATATACATTTTAATCTATACAATATGAATTACCGAGATGCATTTTCAGGCTCGAGGTAGGATAGCTTAAATATTTATATACGTATTTTCATTTACATAATGTATGTATTTTCTAGACCGCGAAAATATTGGGAAATTTTAGAGACGAACAGCAGGGTTATCGTTTTTTTAGATCATATTTTAAATTAATATTAAGAAAACAAGCTATTTTTAAAAGTAATATTTAATGCAAGGGTCGATAAAACATAACTTGTTTGCCTTAACATTGATCTTCAGTTCAGTTGAGGAATAGGTTGAGAAAAATGGATGTCAGAGAAAATAAAATATTTAAATTTTTAATGAAAAAAATGTTTATTTAGTTACAGAAGTAAAGTGAACTAAGTTTATAGTCCGTCGTTCACGAAATATGGAACAAAACAATATTCCGATACCGGGAATCGAACCCGAGCCTCCTGGGTGAGAGCCAGGTATCCTAGCCACTAGACCATATCGGATATTATATAGCATGGCAAAATTACCACATAAATGTCAACGCTAAGACTTAGTTGCTGTATTGTACATAGAAGTATAATATTAAGACTCAGTTAACTATATTAATATATCGTAAGACTTCGTTGTTGTGTATAATATTAGGACTTAGTTGACTATATTAATAGTAAGACTTAGTTGTTGTGTATAATAGTAGGACTTAGTTGACTACATTAATAGTAAGACTTAGTTGTTGTTCATGATATTAAGACTTAGTTGAATATATTAATAGTAAGACTTAGATGCTGTGTATAATATTAGAGTACGTACGAAACACATCTAAGAGAATATTTATTTTAGAGCAGTATTAGCGTGAGTAAAAATGTAACGTGTGGGTGACAGCAGACTGACAGTCAGCGTGAAGCACAGCGTTTTCGTCAAAATGTTGTTTTTGTCGGAATCACTTAAGGCGTGGGTATGATTTCCCTGTTTCATGACGTGAAATATTGCGTCGCAAACATAGTGGCTTATTTATATTGCATTCTGTGGTATACAAATAACAAATGTCGATCTAACAGCCGAGCCGGTAGAATTTGTTAACAGTTTCTGAGCGCTGAAACAGCGTGACATACAATCGAATAAGTGTGTTATTGGTAACATTCTAGAATTTTTCGCGATTATCATTATGTAAATTTCGAATAATTCTTGTAAAAATTCAATATTTATGGGAGATAAATGTGGTGTAACATGGGAGTATACTACATTCCTCTGCCTACTCCTTCGGCGATTACAGGCATGATGTTACGTACAAAACTTAATGGCAATATAAACATTTAAGGCTTTAGTGGCAAAAGTGCAGTATATTTGAAGGTTTTTAGCTCTCCTATTTTACCGCTGTATAAATTTGCTTGCAAAGTTGGCGAACCAATTTCACTCTATGAACACACAAATAAGAAACACAGAATGTTATGCGCTGCGGGCGGTTGTACGCGGGTCATAACTAAAACTGGTGCAATTCAAACGCGATATGAAATATTTGGCAGCGTAGAAACACCGCGTGACATTCGATCATCGTAGCGTTTGTGTAGGAACACGCTATTATTTTAGCTTAATATGAAAATTAAATTTTCGGAAATTTTGTTACTAAACTCCCAAGTGTTGTAAATATATTAAATTCATGTTCAACACAAATTTTGTTAGTTGTATTTTATTGCATATTGAAGTCTATTTTTATCATTAACTAAATAAAGTACGAGTAAGACCTATGATTACGTGGAACTGGTTTCATAAAAAAATACCCTTCAAATTTTTTTTCCGATACCGGGAATCGAACCCGAGCCTCCTGGGTGAGAGCCAGGTATCCTAGCCACTAGACCATATCGGATA
>DWEE01004022.1:0-10013 GCA_018245755.1 Parelbella macleannani
CATTAAAAGCAACTAATGGTACATTTTGCTAAGGGAGGGTATGAGTTAACAACTAACACCAAGTAAGGATGAAAATATTATTAACGCCATAATATTATTAAGACCGTTATTAAACTGTATGTGCGTAGACTGTCAGGTCTCTCTTGTAGCAGCCTTTAGTCTCAAATGTTAAGCAAGAATAAAATAATTAACTCTGAACAAATTACAAATATAGAGGCTCATAAAATTTGCTTTTACTTTAAGACTTTCTTACAACGCCACAACTGACTCGTAACGAACACTTAAAACATTAAATTTTGTACTAAAACAATAAGGCTTACTAAGTAATAGATAAATCAAAACAATAAGATTTCTTTATGACAACAAAAGTAACGGCAGCGACGCAAACTGCGCTGATAAAATTAATCGTCTCGCATATAATAGGAGTATATGATACGACCGCTCAAACGGAGGCAGGTCGCGTGCGCTCACGCCGTCTCGTCGGAAGGTAAACATCATGGTTGTCGATGTATTTAATTATAAGGCTCTATAAATAGCTGTGCGGTCGGTCGCGGTGCGTTATTTCGGTGCGCGGCGTCACCAGCGCCCGCGAATGTCAAGCGCGCGGTGCCACCGCTGCTGGGCGCTGAGGCGGTTGCGCAACAGGTGGCTTGCACTCATGTCTTGTTACGTCTCCTCTTGGATAAACATTGAACAGTGTTCCGCTACCATCTGGATATATACCTAGCTAAATACCACGATGAACTGTTTCATTTAAAACGCCGAAAAATACAAAGACGGCACCCGTTGAAACTAGTCAGACCTTTAATTTTGTAAACAAATGATTGCACAAAATACATACAGCATAGACGAATCTATTACGTGTGTACACAGGTGAAACTCGTGCGACGAGGTCGGATGTGTGCGTGCATATGTATTACAAGACATCAAGCAAAAAACAAGTCGACAGCCGCGTTATCAACGAGACGCCAGCGCGAGGTTAAGGATATACTAAACGGCTTTTCTTGTGTTTATTCTGACGTCATGAGCAAACTCCGCTATCCGTGTTACCCTTATGTGATATAAGTATTCTAATACCATAGTAAAAAAGAGTACCTCCTTGGTCAAGTGAAATTCTCAGTAGTGGCAAGGAGTCTGGATTTACACCCGGCGTATTGAAATAGACTCAATCCCCATTCCGTGGTGTATAACATAACTAGTGAATCATCGTACTACACTCTGCCTATTCCTTCGGGATAATACAGGCGTAATGTTACGTTACAATAAAAATAAAAAATGTGACTGTGGACTTAGGCCACGTGGATAGGAACCGATATACATTTTATATTTATACATTTACATGGACATATGACTGATTACACCGGCACACACAACAGCAAGTGTAAACAAACGGATTACAAGTGTTACTGACCTAATAAAGCGGACCCCTTTCTACCCAAGACGGTTCGATATAAAGAACTCCCTTCTAGCTATGTACATGCTATCTGGAGTACGTCGGGTACATAAGAGTGGCGGTCGTGACCTTTTAATGTAGATATGCTCGAATGTATAGACGCCCGCCCCGCTATGTACCTACAGACAAGTCGCGGGATTAAAGAAATGTACACCCCCTCATTGGAGGCGGCATTCGGCGTAAACTGCACTGTGATATAAAACATATTTCACGAAACTCGATCGTTTACCAAAAAAATTACCGAGATTTTGTAATATGGATTCGTTCACGAGATTCTTTTGTCTTCTTTTGTTCTGCAAATGTGCTTTACTCTTAATTTAGCATTTCAATTTGATATAAGTAAAAGTTAAGTCATGCCTATCATCACAAATACCGTGACACACAATGTACCTAAGGCTTGTATTACAACAGAAAGACCAGACCGAATAGATTAAGAAACGTTACAACCAAATCTCTGCACTCCCGTCAGCTCCACCCAGTACGTAAACATATCACAATTTCGGCGGGCTATTTATGAATTAACACCTCGCGACTTAAACACTTGAGCGGTTTATAGAGCCACGTAGGAATGTGTATATGTGTGCATGAGTCATTTACCTTTCCGACTGCACTCAGAGCGAGTCCTTGGCAATGGCCCCTTTTACATTCATACACATTTATCGATGTAAGTTACGTCACAGCGGCTGCATTATGAAGGCTAGGTGGTTGCGTCATTAAATTCGTGCATGCAATAAGCCGTAGCGTTAGTTTTCGTTCGCTAATCTCGAACTGATACTCGTGGTACGGTTGAGATTTTATAACGAACCTAAGCCTAAATGTGACTGTATGGACTAAATGTAATCGACTGGTTTATTCGGTTACCCAATAGCACTACATTGTTGAAAATTGTTCGTAAGCGTCTCCATTGTAAATTTACTATCAAAATCTGTTCTAACATTACAACAACAGGCGTCTCCGTCAGTTTGTTTACTACAACCGCAATACTCATAAGTTATAACAATTGGAATTCGAGTTTAAAAGCGAGAACAGCGTAATCGTTTAGCCATGTAATAACGTTATGTAACACAGGTAATTTATAAGTGGGCAGAGACGAGTACAGCACGGTGGCGGATAGGACGGCCGTGCACGTGACCTGTGCGATGGTTAGGCCAGCCGGTGATAGCGGGCTTGACCTACGCAGGTTTCCCTCGTTATTAATCCGACGTTTTGATTCCAAGCGGCGCCGGGCGCAGGGGGACCGGCAATTACGTGACGTCACCGCGGTTTAACGACCCCATTACAACATACTGGTATGAATGAATGAATGCAGGCCGCGTGACGAGTGACGTTTTTGTCCGCCGTGACGCGAGCCTGTCGTCGTCGCTCCTCGCCGCTAGATAGGCGTGACGCTCATTTTAATGTAGACATTAGCCGGCCGCAATTATTACAATGTTGGAACAGATGTGCTTAATTAAATCTATGAGCTGTCTATACACAGGTGCCTATATGCTTAATGACGATTGTCGATAACCAATACATTGTTACCTAACGTTAAACACTATTTCATAATGTTACAAATCTTTATTATTTGTTCACTTCAACATTCAGTGGTATATTGTAATAGATAACAGTGAGTAAAGTAAAGAATGGGAATTAATTTTCAAGAGCGCGACGAAGGATCGACTAAAAAGGTCCAACGTAGATGTCATCCTGGAAGCGAATCCAATACACCGCTTCGAGAATATTCCAAGCGCTTCTAGTTCGCAGCGCGCTACGTTGATGAATACAAAGTGAAATTTTAACAGATGGCAGTTAAACGGTCAGCAACCCCGTTCGGCAGACGTCGGAGGCCGATCCCATTATCCAAGCACAAACACAATGACACGATTATCGGGCGGTGCGCGGGCCCGGAGACGGCCAGCATTGATTTTACGAAATTCACATCACCGACTGAGAATGAACGGTCTCAGTCGGCCCCCATTCATCTCGTTTTCATGTACACACCACCGCTATTGCGATACGAAAGTGAGAGCGAAATTTACTCGGGCCGCACTACGCACCACACGGCCACGTACCGCCCTAAATACGAACAGAGAATAGATATCGATCGCCGCCTAACACACTAATATATAATCACATCTATTGTTTACCTAACCCGACCGATGTGTTAATGAAACGCGTCTAATCCAATAACTACCACATTACGACGTCACATGTGATAAAATTATATACGAACACAAACGCAAAGTCCAGCACCGATTTTCATATGTGACGTAATGAGAACGCTCTAGAATGTTCTTTCGAGAACAACATTAGCGAAGACGCGAGACGTCTCAAAAACGAACGCATAGTGTAAATCCACATCACAAAGCTAAATCTAAATATAGCGGGCGCCGATATCAGCGGCTCGCCCTTGAACCAGTCGCACGGAAACATTTTATTATTATTACCGAGCTGTCGGCGAGCACGAGTATGTCGGGTCGACGACCCCACAACCACGTGTCTCCTTATCGACAACTATCTAACACGATTGTGGGTAAACAACACGCCGAGATAAATGACTAATTCCACAACACTTGTTTATTTGAGCCATTCATAAATAATCAGCGTAACGTCATAACGATTTCGACGACAATGACTGCATTTGATTGTGATCGTGTTTTACGACGCCCGCGAAGATACCGCCCGCCGCGGCTCGATTACACCAGCCTGCTTGTAATTGCACATGACACGATGTGTCATGTTCTTCATAACAACCTCTTACATGCATTATGCAACAATCCCTTTCTTCCACAGGTTTCTTCTATTTCGGTTAGTACTATAAGGAGCCATTGGTTATATATTCTCATAAGCTTCCAAATTAGTAGTTAAACAGCAAAAGAGAATGTTTTGTTTATAAAGTATTTACAAAAGAAATTCAGAGATAATTAAAACATGCCAGTATACTCTGATCGATTTTACTTAACTTTACATATATAGCACAAAAACAATACAGTCATAAATAAACAACACAAATAATTTCCTGCAAACCATAAAGTTTAAAGACAAGAATAATCCAATATACAAAATGTGAAATAATCACTTTCCCCTGTACAGTCGCGAAGAGACAGCAATTTGGGAAGTCGACACTCGAGGCGAAAAGCGCTCTCCAACGAGTCGATTAATTGCGAAGAGCCTTGACGGGCGGAAGACCAACCGCATCGTGGGAAGTGGGACATCGTTACGTAACCGGTATTTGTTCACCGGCCAACCTACACAGGTACATCCTTACAAATGCGTACGACCTTGAATATGAACTGTAAAGTGTAAACAGGCACGTGCTCGATGCATTGTTTTATGGCAGCACGCCGCGGCAAGGCAACAACGGCCGCGCCAGGACCCAAACGTCGTAACGCAACAAAGGACAGTGTTACGGTTTTGTGCGTTCATGGCGATTGTTACTGAGAGCGTAAAATAAAATTTAACCCGTTTATTATCTAGATTATTATTTGATCACAAAACGAATTTTTCACCTTCACTTAATATTACGTACTTCAAAAATTACCCAACACAGAAAATATAAGACATTTGGTAGGTACTAACCCCAAAAACGAGTACATGACACGTAACAGTAATCAAAATATTCTTACGCCGCCACCACCACAGGCGTCGAAATAAAAATCAACATAAATAATAATAGATTAATATTTCCCATGGCTTTTACTTATGTGATTTTTACGGCAACGTGAAGGTTTGACGTCAAAAACATTGAACAACGCAACATGAAAGATTCCAGTTACGGTCGACATTTAGAAATTCGTACACAATGTAAAAAAGCTCAAAGGCGGACGTATCGCGCTCGGTTGGTGGGGAAACGTGAGCCCTTTCAAATTCGCTCAACGGTAGATAGCTACACGTGTCAGATGTCAAGTTCCATTCACGTTGATTCCGTCAAACACACGTTTCGCCGCCGCCTCTACATAATGTATGTGCCGAGTGTGGAAGCGGCGAAATGACGTAGAAATCCCACGGTGCGGTTTGCCTGCGGCCCGCTCCGGAGCCGAGAGACGCAACGCACAAATCTCCGCCTGGAAGCGGGTGATATTTGCCTACACATCAAACTTTCACTATCGCCGGTGCGCTTTCGTTTTTATATCCGCTAACTGCGGCGAACCAGCTTTGTTAGTTCTCCGCGATCATTTTTTTCTCTCCTCTCTCTGCCGAACGGCCGACACGCTGTGACGGCGAGTAGTAGTTGATGGAGCTTTGGCTTTTTAGTTTTTTTAAACATCGAATTCCCCCTCTTACCGTTTCGTGAAAACAACTGAGAATCAAAATACGGGCAATGGTTTCCTTTTTAATTCAACCCTGTTACGTCACATAGTCATTACAGTACATTGTATATTGCATAATTCGCATTATTTTCAAGTGACGCTTAAAAATAGGATGAAAACAATTAAAGTAACAATAAACTTCATAATATTTTAAATTAGTAATTTTGAACGGTAATTTTTAATTGCTTTGTTGATTCTCTTTAAAATAATGACAATGAATGGTAGTTTTCAACAATGATGTAACCGCTAACAAAATTGTATAATTGTTGTCTGAAATACCTCCACACCGTTATTCCCTGAAGAGTAAGGCAAGAAGTATAGTACGTTCTTACAATTCACCTGTTGTGTTCTACGTCCTACCAAGGAATGAGAGATGAGCCTATTGCCAGATACCGAGTACGAATCTAAACGCCAAGCTACTACTAGGCATTCTAATGTTTTAAAAATCCCTTGATCAGCAGTCGCGCTAGCAACCACTTGACCAACTAAGCAGTCAAATAAACTAAAATAATCTGAAATAAACTATTATTATAATCTCCAAACAAGATAAAAAAAAATGTATAACGTAATTGAGGCGATAAATGGTGGCGCGATTCAGCCTTTGCAAGCCGGGAATAGAACGGTGGAATGTTCATCCCCTCTATACCTCTCTACGTTCTTTCTAACTGACAGGAAATTAGTGCTATGTATCTCATGCAACACGCTCTACTAACATGGAGCTTACAAAATAACTGAAGCTGCATTGTTTATGAAAATAGCACCAAATTTAAAAACAATTTCTAGTATGGTGCCAGTGATTATGAGCAATTTCAAAACAAATGATATTTCCTTTAATCAGAATTCTTTTTTTTTAATACTTAGCTTAGCAAATAGGCAGACAGGCCACCTGCTGGTAAATGATCTCTGTCGCCTATGGCCACTTGCAACACCAGAGGAGAGTGTATGTGAGGCCAATGCTTTGCCGGCTTTGAAGGAGAGCTCTCCTTAATTTAATGTATTGAGTTAAAAATCATGTGCAACAATCACAAAAAAAGGAGAAAAACCTCTTAAATAGATGACATAGAATTGAAAATATCCATTACCTCAATAATAAAACCTAATAACCTAATAACAACAAAATATTATTATTGGTATCCTATTCTCACAGGGTCATCGTGCGATATACAGAATCATCAAGTGTCAAAACTCTCTATATTTGCAGACTCAGTGTGCTACTTCCACATTCTACATTAATAATTACCTCAACCAACCACACCAATTTCAAGACTTCTAACCCTCTCATCAACCAGTATCTGACCTGTTTGATTAAGATAGACCAATTCGGCACCTGCATCTGATACTTCCCAATACATCCAAATATTATCAAATCACTCTCAATAAATTTTGACTTGGTTTGGTAAAAGTTTTGAATGATATACCCATGGCCCTAGCATGTTCTAGCATGGTCTATAAATCCAAGTAACCAGTCACCATTTCTCTTGGATGAGTGATCACAGAAGGTAAATTTCCACAAGTGTCTCTTTGTGCCTTGGAGGGTAAATTAAGCAATCTTCGGCCAAATCAAAATGATTTTTTTTTATTTGGAGCAACCGATTCAAGAGAAAAACATGAAATCACATCTGTATTTCCCTTAAGGGATAGACACACAGAGAAGGGTAGTACTGCCACATTTATTTCTAGTATGTTGTATATCTTACTGTTGAATAGTAAAGCCTATTACAATAAATCCTGATAAAAGAGAATTTTAATTATAAACATCTCCCTCGCCCCAATCTAAGAAAAAAACATGAAAAAAACCCTTGAAAAAGTAAAATATATGGAAAAACAATAATCTAAGTTGTTCCTTAACAAGTCAAACTATATATCAAGTCAAACTATATATTCTACATTCCATCAAAATCAGATTAAGTTTCAGTGAAATTATTATAGATACAAATAGTCATATTCCAATTGTAGTACTATTTCAGCAGGGGTGGAAAATATCATTTTAGTCAATCAGTAAAACAAAAGAAGATACATGATTTATGAATTTACGTCAAAAAGTATCTATACCTTGTATATATAAAACATATTGAAATTTGTGCTGTGTTATAAACAAAATAAAGTAGGTATTAAGACAATACACTAACCCCATAATCCTTGGTTGGACGTGCAAACATAACAGATGAATTGTGGGACTGTACTACACTCCACTGCCTAACCCTTTCTGAGAATTACAGGTAAATGTTATTTTATTTTATAACATTTATATTAACTACTTTTCAAATAATAAATTTATCTTTTAAAGTAAAGACCATAGTTTCTTTCCCATCCCTTTAGAAAAACTTGTCTTCCTCCAATATTAACAAGCTTAATAGGTGTATAAACGAAATGTTAACTGAAAGCATTTCTAAGCTTGTGAGATAACAATATAAAAAAAACTCATCTCCCCTATTCACTTTAAATTATAATATATGTACTGTGTTAATCAAAGGAACAATTACATTAAAAAATACTTAAAATATTTCATATATGATTAGTTTAAAACATGTACACTTAACTTTTTCTCTCTGAACACTAAAGACAACATTAAACGATGGTATGATATAATGTCCATGATTATCATAGATTGTTCACTCAATTGCGGCAGTAACTGTTGAAATCACCAACTGACTTCTTGGTCTAATGACAAGTCACTCTCTGACCACTGACCAGGTGTCTTTCAATGAAGACCAAATATTTATGTTAAGAGTATAAGTAATTGTACAATTTTTTTCTAGCTAAGTTGCTTGAAGAGCATAGAGTGCCAAAGGTCTTTAATGTTTACATACCTCATGTATTTATACATTTAACAAATCATCAAGTTGTGTGCCACTAACTAATGTTTGTAAAAATCTATCATAACCATAGTACTGAACAATGCCTTGTTTGCCACAATGGCTGAAAATTAAAGTAGTAGAATATTCATAATCAAATGGTGATATGACCATATACTTGTTATCAAAGTACTACTGGGTGTGCAAATCTTTTAAGAACATATTTTACTAAGGGCTATTTATTGTGATCAGTATATGTTAACCCTATATATGAATAGTACATGTAAGTGAAAATAAAGGTACACTACATAGACAGATGTGAGCAAGCATAGTATGAGCATTTCAAAGTCAGAGCTGAAAAATGTATAGCAAAAGTCTAAAAACTGACTGTTCAGTTAATACAGATATCACAACCACCATCAGCCTATAAGCTGTGTGTGAAGAATAGCTTGGATCTAACACGGATACAATATCGTGAGATCTAACTTCCATAAATTTCTTTGTAACCAAAAATGAGTCAACAGAATTGCTTATTGGCTTTTTTTATAGAAGTTTCTTTTATAGAAGTTTCATAATAATAAATAAAGCAATTATTGATACATGGATACTATATGTGATATTGTAACAAAATATAACAAGTCTATATTTTGTCTACTCAAGATAGTATTGATCATGTATTTTATGAAGTACTGTATATACCTATGTGTAATCTTGCAGAGAATAACAATTCATATTACTTTTAATTCATAATCTTGGACTTGCTAACATTACATAGAACATTTTAAGAAAATTTCTAAGTTTAAAAATACATCATATAATTTTTCATAACAAAATCTTATATTTACACCATCAATGAATTGTCAATATCTATATGATACTATTATATGGATATTTAAAAAGAAAAACATACTTAAAATGTTGTGATATAGAAGTAAGTGCAGAATGACAAGCTCATTGAGTATCAGTTATCAGTGTTCATATTATGGTTTTTGATAACAATGTTTATAAAACATGAAATGGTCACACAAAATTTTTATTCACAATGGGACATTAGGAGATGAGTAACAGAATAATTTATCTATTGCAGAACAAAGAAAAGTTTTAATTTATATTTAGCTGTAACACATTATTAACAGTTCCAGATCCAATAATTGTTCCAGTGTTAAATAAGGTATAAAATTGGCTTCCAATTATATTAAAAAGCTGTGTATACATATGAGATATTGACATAAACACACTGAAAATGAGTGTTAAATAGACCAATGTAACAGGAGTAAATAGTTTTTAGGTGCACTTAATAATTTTATAACATTGATCACTTAATATTTCATGTATGCCATTAGATGAGTTGATAGTAAATTTTGTTTGTCTAAGTTTTTAAAGAAACAGTTTCTTATATATAGTCTCATTTTCAAAACAATGTTATCATTATTAGTAATTTATCAACCTCTTATTTGAATTTGATAACATGAA
>DWEE01004023.1:0-10013 GCA_018245755.1 Parelbella macleannani
TCACTGTAATATCTAACGTTGTCTACAAGTCAATCATTGATGATTATGAGAAATTGTAATTTTCCAAAAACATCTAGAAAGTAAGGTGTAAGCTATCTATACAGTAGTAATACCCTGAAAATATCTGTAATCAGAAAAATAGAGGAGTATTAAAGAGAGTTGGCGTCGTTATTAAAGTTTTATGGTCACAGAATATTAATGGTGTCATTAGGTCCAATGTCACCATCCTCCCTAATACGGATACATTTGATGGCCTCGCCGCTAATGATATTTTTACGGGGAAAATAAATGACATGTGACGGTGCGCCAATTAAGGCCAGCTCACGTGGATCAAACAATCAATCAAAGAACGTTCATGTATCACGTGGAGAGTGATTACAGAAACCGTAACGGAACAACTTTCTCCTCTTTTTTATATTCTATATTTATGAACTATTTCCGGTAGTATAGCACTTTTGAATTTCGATTGTATATTATATCGTTCGCAAATCAAAATTAATATTAACTGTCGTTTGATGATGATTTTTATGCTCATAAACATGATGATGACGCATACATTATTTATTAAATTAAATGCATAATTGATGAATTTAATTAACGCATTTGATGAGTATGGAAATCAATAAGGTGTTGTTGTTACATGTTAAATTATACAGAAGAGATATAAAATGTTAATATTGATTGTTGCAGGTATCGAGGGCAGGTGCAGGCTGCAGGCTATCGTGGCTGTTAAGGAGTGAAAAATCTCCGTAACTCGCGTTTGATAAATCAGGCGTGATGTTACGTTTATATTTTTATATATTCTGTGAAATGAAACGGCTCGTACCTAATATTACACAATGTTTCCTTGGGAAAATAAAGAATAAGCAGACGCGAAGCAAACTCTACATTTTGCAACTCTACGGAGAGCATCAAAAGGGGCGCTTTAACGAACGTAGTCTTTCATTAAATATTATGAGGTTAGAAAGCAATTTTCCTTATACAGAATATGCACATCTATGCAATCTTGGCGCTAAGTGGCCACAGCTTCCCGTACGTTGTTCGCAGGTCGAAAGTTCCAGATATTTATGGTAGTGTTCGAAAGCAGTATATCATGTATGTTTTTATTTTATGGTAGTGCCTTATGAGAAGATGTGAGAAATAGACTAAAACATTTCAATAAGGGACTTCATATAGAGCTATAGAATTTTAATGATAGTAGTATGTTACTCACATAAATATGTGAGTTAAAATTTTAAGGCTTGCCATCACATATGAACGGTATAGTACAGTGAAAAATTTAGCATACAATTTTTCAGCTAGATAGTATACGTATACAAAAGAGTAGTCAATAAACTATAAGATTAAAAGGCTCTTGATAGTGGGATGTTGGAAGGGAACGTATTACATTTCAGCAAAAAATCAAGTGGAAATCACACGGAATCCAAACGGAATTGGCATTTATTTGTTCATCAATGTTGACTACATTTTATCAATTATTTTCATTTCAGTGGATATTCAGATATCTGCAAGGTAAAAATGTAAAAATTTATTATCATCATCATCCCTATCATTATCATTATCATCATCATTATCAACAAACTTAACGACAACAATAAACGGTGTGCAACAGTGTCACAGAATGAAAGTAGTCATAATCTGCTATACTGGCTACGTGAGAGTAGGCAGATATCATGCACCTCAGCGAATTAATGGACTATGATTTGTAGGTTTCCTGGCGAAATTTCTTTCACGAAAAAATTTCGCTATATTTGGTTGAGCTCCGGCTCAGTGAGAAGCTGAAACTTAATTAAGACGCGCTTGTATACGAGGTAACACGCCAGTATTTAAGAGGGTGCACTCCCCCGAGTAATGTAATTGACTCAGTTATTTTAGTTTAAGTCTTTATTCACAGTTATTGCTTTATATTTCTTTGTTTGTATTAAAGATAGCACAACTTACTTGAATTTATTCATTCTTAATCAATATGATTTCAAAAAAACACAATTATTAACACATTAATTTTTAAAACACAATACCAAGAAGTTTATAAATACATATGTTAATCGTTGACACTATAAGTTAATTGCACATATAAAAAAACGTGTCAGTTATGTCACGAGATGTTAAGAGAACTAAATAAATAATGTGTGTATATTCCACTAATATTATATATTATATGTTTACTACATTATCACTACGTCAGATTTGTTTGTTTCGGTCGATGCGGTGGTGCCCGTACGAGGGTAGTATGTTGCTAGCACTAGCTGACCACTATTGGGCAACTTACGAAAAGTTGGACAAATTCGTTGGAAACATTTCTTCTCATTTATTATTATATGGTCATGCGAAATAATTATTTGTAAGGACAGAGATGTTTGATATTCGGTGCTCTCCGTCTACCCCGTGTAGAGACATGGCGCGACCTTTAAATCATTATCCCGTTTCTGTTTACTATTGAATATAATTCTTTCCAGCACGCCACTCAGCTCAGTCTTCAGCTCTTCTTGTCCAACCACTGCCAGCAACTTAACACATATCGTCACTCCACCTAAAGAGCGTCCTACTCTATGTTTGCAGAAATTCAGTCCACGTATATATTTTCCTTCCACTGCTGAGTGAACATAGGCCCGGCGTGAAGCGAGATATGTACAATACATTTCGACCGTATTGTACACCGTTCACGTGTACAGTGCGAATATTAAACTAACGGAGGCACTGGAGCGTTGTGTGGAAACAATTTAACACGACGGCCATCAGTGAGGCGTTACTGTAAAATCCTATATTGAAAACGGTATATTGTGTCTCATAGAGAAAGTTTAATTGGATGACGGTCAAATGTTATATTTTGAATTATTCATTCGTTCACAGTTTACGTGTTCCGTGATATGTAGATATATTTTCCAATACGGTAATCATCGACCTCTTTTATCGTTCCGTTAGCACTAAAACTAGCCATACTAAGCCCACGCTGATCATGGGCTGATTGGAATATATCACACACGCCTTATAGAACATGTCTTCTACGTACTGTAGACACCGACCTATTAAAGTTTTATTATTAGTACAGAAAATATAAAAGACATATATAAACAATAGTATGACTATATGTATATTACATTATTGTAATAATAATACTTCAAGGACAGTACGAGATGAAACACTTGATACAAGACACCGTAACTGTGCTATAACTTATTCGTAAATATTCCCGAAATAAACGTTAAGCTGCTGTTAATGGAGCCAAAGAAAAAACCATAAGCCTGCCTCGGGCGATAATTCGAGGCGCTTTGATAAGAACCAACTTCGCTCGACCGAGCGATAATCACATAATCGTTTTGCTATTGGGTTTTATCGGAGTCGAATACTGAGGATTATGTTTGTCGAAATTGGATATTTAGCGTGAAGATATTTTGCAAATAATTCAATTGTGTTTTATAAAAGGTATTTTTTTTTATCTCCAAGTTGCGGCCACGGCGTGGGGATTGTATGTAAAAAGTCTTCTGGTGGAGACCTATATTCAGCAGTGAACTGAGACAGCCTATTAATGATGTTGATTTTTTAAATTCATATACTCCATGACCTCAACTCGCGGACATCTACTCTATAATTCTTAATTACTTCTTAGAAAAAAAAACATATCATCACGCTTGTAATCTCTGAGAGAGGTTGCGCCTCCCGTGAGAGGTTGATAGAGTTCGTAGAAGCACTCTCGACAGGCTCAATCTGTATCTATACAAAATGATAAGAATGTGAGCTAATAACAAAGTTATCGGCATAGCCCAAAGGATTAGCAAGCTGCAGTGGCAGTGGGCTGGTCACATCTGTCGCCGAACCGATAGCCGCTGGAGCAGACGTGTTCTGGAGTGGAGACCGCGGCTTGGCAAACGTAGCGTAAGACGCCCTCCAGTTAGGTGGAGTGACGATATACGCAAAGTGGCTGGCAGTGGTTGGATGCCAAGAGCTGAAGAACGAGCTCAGTGACGTGCCATTGGAGAGGCCTATGTCCAGCAGTGAATGGGAGTGGGCTGATAATGATGATTAAAATAAAGGATCTTGCTATCTTGGAACATAGCATACTTAAAACTTATTTTAACTTCTCTAAGATGTGTGAAGTATGTGTTAAATGTTTGTTTATCCGTCCGTGGAAAGGCAATAAGAGCTCCTGGTGATAACGATGACCGTTTAAGAGTCATTATTGTTTTTATTTGCGATACAATTCAATAGTACCGCGTGTACGAAGGAGCGCTAAAATAGAAAGTGTTATAACATTTCGTGGGAATCGTCTTTGTTACGAAAATATTTTTCTCGCGATTTCATGAGTCATCGCCTGAATGGATTTCACATTCCATATTATGTGAATGAACCGAGTGGTACTATAATAAAATAGTATTATATGTATATATTCATAATTTGACGCTAATTGCCCCGTTGATCCAATGGGTTCAAGCGAACTACTGAGCAAGAGGTTTTGGGTTCGATTCCCGGGACAAGCAAATTGTTTTTCTAACTGAAATTCCTCGTGCGTAGTCGGGATTTATGCCTGGCAATAGGCTAATCCCAATAATATGGGAAATATATAGAAATTGGTGACAATGAGGAGTATCTACTACTTCGACACCTCTGCGAACATTTTTGGAGAAATACAGGCGTGATGTATTATTCTTTTTGTTTATCATCATCATCATAAGCTCTTCATCGTCCACTGCTGGTCATAGGCCTCTTCAATAGCACGCCATAGTACTCGACCTTCATCTGTTCGCTTCCAACCACTGCCATATATGAAAGTCATGTTTGTTACGTATACGTAACATCTTAAAATAGTTGCTAGTCAGGGTCTCTCTGTTTTAACAAAACGCGCCTGAAATATGTGGACTGGAACTTCCTTCAGAGGAATGCTCCATCTCACTTTACACCCGGACAGCGCATACTTGTCCTTGTCAAGAAATAATTGTTAGTTATATGCCTTTTAAGCTATCCTTGTACGAATAGATTGTCTTTATGTGGTCTGAGAATGGTGTTGCTCAGGCGTACGGTGTTTATATGAGTTTTACACCCAGTTACGTCGAAAACACCTATTGAGCAACATCAATTCACTACCAAAGTAATGAATTATTGATAGGCATGCGATAAATTATTATGAATTAATTTGTGCTGTTGACCTATTAATTTCTAAAACCTTTATAAATAGCTGTTTAAAAACGGTAATTACAGAAATGAAAGAAGTGTTCAAAAATCGAATAGAATCGAATCGAAACGAATCCGTTTTACGGGTCGCAGCACTGCCGACAGAAAATGTGACTTAACCATTAAAACTTTCCTATACGTTTTGTTTTGAATTCTTTTACACCAACACAGATAAATATAACTCGTTTATCAATACTGTATTTATTTGACAAATCAGCTGTCCAAACAAATCCGTAACATTTTATTACGAAACGAAGCAAAGGTAGCTTTAAAAAATGTTGAACTATTTTTTAGCACTTTATGTCAAATAAATATATACATTGTATGCACAATCAAACAAAACTAAAACAATATTATTGTCGATTATAAGGTACTTCTGTTACATCAATGAAGTGTTATGGTTGCTTGCACAAAAATTAATCTGTATACTTAATCTTATAAATACATATATGACCACCTTGTTGGTCTAATGTTTGTAAAGCGTGACTGCTCATCGAGTGGTCCTGGGTTCGAAAACCTAGTCGGGTACTATTGGATATTTCTAACTTACATTTTCTAGTATAAAAATCGAGTAACGAGTAACGAGTGTATGGCCATTGTGGGACTGAAACGTAACCGGTGACACGTGGGTGTCTGGTGCCATCCTCCGCCTACCCCTTCCGGAATTACAAGCATAATGTTACGTGTCATCCAAACACGTCACCTTTTCCGGGAAACCTTGTTCAATTAAAAATGTGGTACTGGAAAATGCAATTATTATAACAGATTTGAAATATAAATGTGTTTTTTTTTATTACTATTTCATTTTTAGTTTACTATGTACTTACTTGTTTTACTGGGTTATTATGATGATTACAACATTACGTTAGGTCTCTTACGGGGTAGGCTTACGGGGTAGGCTAACGGCGAAGACTTCTGATTCAAATAGTGCAGATAAAAATGTATAAATGTAAATATATTTATAACGTCTGTCTTATTTGCAGTACCTACCCGTACATGTAACAGTAAATATAACATAAAAAATGACGCACACATTGCCTATCTCCACGCCACAGGTAAATGGGATATTTCACATATAATATAACTATTGGCGAGTCGGATTCGACCTTATTTGCCCACGCCGTCAAACCATCCAATTAGAGAACCACTCTCGGCAATCAATCTCGCTGTGCCAACATCGTCTCCAGCTAGCGCCAACATCAATATTGGTTTCGATCTGATAAAATATTACAATATCAGAATCTGTGACGTTTTGACATAATATGTCATATTTTGCCTGCCAGCGTCCGTCTTTCCTGATTCGTATAACCTGGAATTATTCAAGATAAGACTGAATAGGCACTTTCTAGGTGAGCTTGCTACATCCTAGGCTGTATCTCGCTTTTCCTCAGGTCAGATTGCAACCAAACGCGAGCATATTTCTACATAAAAAATACTTCTCCTTATCATATGCACAGTATCAGAGTAGACCACCTTGTCTTTCCAGGGAACCAACATCATCCTCATCACTTTTGACCGTTCGCTTACTGAGTAGGTACCTATTGTCATTCAATAATACTGCTGGTACATAGTGTAGCTCATTCTCTGCATAAACTGCAAGGCATCACAACCCAAAATTTCATTAATATGAGTAGGTACATTACGTTTTACGTGATGAGCAAAAAACAGGAGGCAATAATTTCAAATACAATTTTTAGGGACACGTAGTACTAATAACTTACTTATTTCTCATCGTTATTGATACATATATGTATTATACATATATGCTATGATTCTAGTTCAGTTAACACTTAAAGTAATTATAATAATCATAAAACATTGCCGGTCAGTAAAAAGTCAATGATACTGTGGCAGCGAGACGAAGCACGTTATATTAATTGGATCGTATGACGTCAGCAAATAAGTCGACTTCGAGACTATCAAATTCAATAAAGCGTTGCAGCTTGCGATATTAAATATTCTGAGTTGAGATGTCATGCAATATTGTTGTCATAATATTTAATTTTATTGAGGAATATTAATCTACTTCCAAACATCCTAAAGCATGGTTTCATTGACAACATTTAACCATAACTGCTGAATGGCAGGCCTGTTCACATGCCTCTGGCATCCCCTTCGCAGAAATAGCGGCGTTATGTTATGTTACAATAAACTGCAAAAATACAATGACTGTTTAAGGTAGATTGTTCAATTTTTTTATCCCACCCATCAAAGATTTAAAGCGATTTTTAATATACTTCTGTTAATAAATCCTTTTCAATTAGAAATAAAAGCACGCGTGAGTAGAAATATGAAAATTTACATTTATTTGAATAGATTTATGACCGCAGATTCCATATTCAAAGTTTATCGTCAATGTGAAACTAATTTTTTGTCGGATTTTACTTTTTGTTGCTATTCGACAAAGAAAGATCACAAGCGTTCAATCGACTTAAATAAAAGGTCCAAATACATTAAAATAATTTATTTAACTTCGAAAAATAGACATTTATGACTTGCACACTCTTAGAACTTCACTGATACTCACTGTTATAAGTTGAACGCAAATATTATAAAAACGGAAATATCTATTATGAATTACCGTATGTTCCTGTTATACAAATCTATGTTTTTTAATTACATGTCTTGTATATATAAACGTGTACTTGGTGTGTTTGAACTTCCGCAAATGAATAGCTTTTGAGAACACAAAGTTTGTTCAATTTGTTTGTTGAGGATAATATCTTTTGGAGATATCTGTACCCTCTTACCTCGAATTGTAGGAAAACTCACCGATTGCATAATCTTGGGTATTGTTTCCTTCGTTTTACCGCCATAGAGGGGTGATAAAAATCTCGTTATGGTAAATAAAATTTGGTAATCTTAAATAAAATCTAGTTGGAGATTTTTTAATAGAGTTTACATAGATTATCTATTATTATACAATAATAACAAATTAGACATTTAATCATGACATTTTTATGATTAGTGATTACACATAGATCATAATTATCACCATCATCATTATCATCTAAGTTCACTGTTGGACATAGACCTACCCTGTGGGGTTTTTATCCATAATCCTCACGTTGGCATGCGGTCATTTGCATGTACCCATGCAGCTGTATTTGCAGTCAAGGATGATCAGTAAATGCTATATAGCAGAGACTTTATAATACAAAATATTTGTACTTCAGCTGGTGTTCTGACGAGCCTCTAACCTGGACTGAAGCGTCATATTAAAGTTGATCTTAAGAAATTCTGCCTCATGTTACTGTAGCACTACTTGGAAGTGTTACAAATCTGTAAAGTTTTCCTGACAACCATAGCCATTGGACTAATTCACCTAATGATAAGCGAGATGAAGTCTAGATTAGCACGCTTGTCTTAAACAAACACAAATGTACGAATCGGTAAAAATGCTCTAAAGTAAAATATTCATTGAATATAATTAACTAAATTAAAATAATGTATGTGTATGTTGACTGTCCATCCGTTGTGGTTGGCGGCTCCACTGCAGCGGCGGCCGCGGAGTCCGCGGTTTACTGTTGACCAATTGGAATAAAAAAAATTTTTGCGCATAAATTCGTTGACGCGCGCCAAACATCCAGAAACCCTCGGTCGCTTTAACACATTTAATATGTTAATGCTCATATAACATTCTGACTGACCCGTGATGCTGTTTGACCTTGTCGCTGCCATGTTTGCATAATGATAGTTCAAGTGAAATGAAGGTTTTATCTATGCAACAAATAAAGCGCTATGGAACAAACGAAGTTCCAGTGACGTGGCAATTAATTACCATAACAAGCCATAGACATAGATCTTCGACGTGGGCATAAATTTATCCCCCTGAAGGTTTCTTGCCTATTACACCCATGCTGGGAAGCGGGTTAGAGATCGCACAATAAGACTTCTCCACTGCCTGCCCTGTTGCTCGTGGGCGGCCAGGGCATACAGTCATGTCTAGGTAGACTGCCTGGTTCAGTCATAAGTCAACCTGTTCATACAACTATTAGTTACTATTACATAGTTATTGTTCTGTGTCTGGGCGTCAAAATATACATAGACAGATATATGCAGTTTATCAACCGTCTGGTTACCACAACATAGAACCTGCCTAGCTTGGAACCAGACGGCCGGATGTGGCCAGATGTAAGGGTGTTCCGAAAATATGTAGGTATATTTATTGTTATCAAATTTCAAAACCATAAAACTTACAGCATATGGAAACTATGTGCTTTATACTGAAATCAGAGGTAAGCCGGGCGGGGCCTATTCAAATATTTTCGAAATTGGATAACCGGCTTTGGTCACCCAGTTGAGTGTAAACGGTAGCCACTTCATATATTTCGAGCTTTTCGATAACTTTATATATCAAAAGACCGGTTATCCGATATAACTTCGACGTAAATTTAAATCAAGTTGTTTTGCCATTGTAAAGTCATTCAGAACAACTTTACTTAGCTGTGTTATCGAAAAGTAACAATTACAATAATTATAACAATCCTTTGCTTTTGTGGTCTGCAATATTAAAATGTTTTTTAAACGTACTATATTTGGATTGGCAATAGGCTCACCACCTATTCCATGGGATGTTAACGTAACTGGTGAAACATGGTAGTGTACTACACTTCTCTGCCTACTCGTTAGGGAATTACAGGCGTGATGTTACATTTGAATTGGTTTTTGCTTATTTTTTACATTTAGGTAATTGGTTTACGAAGAATCGAGTTGAATTGAATCCAAATAAATGGAATCAAACAGAATCGAAACGAATTGAATCGACGAGAATAAAATAACGGGGGCAAATGTTACGTATGGGCGAGCTGATATAGGTACGTCTTGTTATAGGTATACCATGCTGA
>DWEE01004024.1:0-10012 GCA_018245755.1 Parelbella macleannani
TATAGGACCTGGCGTGATGATACAACAATAATATAATAAATTAATATGTAGGTGTAAAAAATTTGTGGTAGTCATAATATTATTGTAGTCGCTGCACGAGTCACTTATACAAACACATACATACATACGTTGTCTTGTTTCTTGCAACCGGAGCACGTGTGGGGCCAAATCAATAACATAGCAAGTGGTTCTGTGCACTAAAACAAAATCATAAAGTGGTTTGCACTATCCGATCTAAGTCTGGGTAGGAAAGTCGGTTGAAATGTAATAAATATTACTTAAATATTTTATGTTACATAGATTAATAATTGTGTAGATCATCACCATAATTATAAAATCGGTTACTGGACATAGGCCTCCCCTAATCGTCGCCACTTTCATGCAGGTATTTCTATGAAATTAACACACATTATAAGTAGATATTAACATAACAATATCTGTTATTTACAGGTGTTGTATTCTTGTCGAGATAACATCTCGGTTAGTGTATAAACGCTGTTATAACTTTAGTACCAAAATGTTATATACACAGGAGCATATTCTTTGTACACGTCTCCCCCGCGAGAGCACCGAGAGAACACTAGTAATGCAGCACTAATTTCATTGTATTCGTCCGAGTATTGAATACATAATATGTGCTGTATTCGCTTCCTTGAAGCGAGACTCGTGCCGGGAATATGATATCTTCCTACCATTTTCTGTAATAAAATGCAGTTAGAATATGTTACGTGTTATACAGCACACGTTGCCAATGATCATTTCGAGCACGCACACTACCGAACGTTACTCTTTACACATAAGAATAGACGAAGGCTACTATCGTACCTGACCAAATTAATGAGTCAAGGTTTGGTCTAAACTACTTTGATCGGGCAGCGGTTGAATGGCAAGCATCACGTTCGTCTGCCAACCCACCGTTGGCCAGAGTGGACGACCATAATCTTAACTCTTTTGATTCTGAATGTGAAATGATTGATTTAGGAAGAAGATTATAAACCACTGGAATTAGAGCAATCCAGATGATTATACGATTATATAACGATCTGTTTCCAGGAAATAAATACGAAGGGCTTTATATAGTTTTTAGTACATATAAGATATTGTTGGATGTAGAGAACAAAAAAATATAGAAACTTCATTCCGTAGTAACTCCAGTATTAAGACAAAGCGATATCGCTCTAGGGCATGCGCCAGTAAGCGACCAGCCAGGTCATCGCGCGCCTTCGAGCGAGCATTAATGAGAAATATTAATCATCATTTACTAACGACTAGCTACCGATAAAGAGCTCTAGCTCAATCTAAGAACATACAAGTGTATCACGGTTTAGCAGAGAGTACCAAGTGCCAAATATCTCTGTCCTTGGAGACTCTTTGTGTTCCTTCTATATTCGTCATTATCTTCTTACGCCGGTTTCGAGGACTTCCGACTTCCCCATCAGCCAGTACCTACCTGACCTCTTTGGTCAAAATGGGCTTCATTTAGTCTCCCTCGGTGAATGCATCCTTAACTATTCGATCGGTATAACTTTTTAGTCAATCTCTCATCCGCTATTCAATGAAAATGTCCAAACCATTCGAGCAGACTATTTATTATCCTTTCTGAATTTTACATTGACACTCGCTTACACGAATATACAGAACTTAATATAAGTATTATATTCATTTTAATTTGTATTTTCATTTTCACCATGTAATAGCGCATATACTGCACTCCTGGGCTCTCTTATCCAGAGCAAATTACCCGGTCTCAACAGTATCATATAACAGACTTGCATCCTTGGAGACAAATGAACAACAACTTCTAATATTCTCGGATACATTTTATAGATGTAGCAGACGTTCGTCCAGTTCACTTGAGGTTATGTGACCAGAGCAACCCTTGAAGTGTTAACCCGACCATATATACTCGTAATATGGCATGTCAGATCTATAAGAATATAGATATTTGGTAGTCGGTGCTCTCTGCTTATCCCGGAAAGAACTTGAAGTGATTATATAATAATGATAAACAAAGACATAAATAGCTTTAGGTAATTCTTTTTAATTTGAATTAATTAAAATGTCTGGACATTTTTTTAACAAAATCATAAGCTCTTAGTTAATTAAAAAACTTTCGCTGCCTCGAAGTTACAAGGCAAATAACTCACACGCTAGTTGAAAAAATAAATGCAACCTGCGAGCATGTTCATTGGGCAAATCTCATTAGCATAGAAATAGGGGTGATTAACGATCGATACAACCCTTTCTAGGATTAAGGTTTCACGACTTTGAATTATGGCGCTTTTTACGAGAGTTTCAAAGCAAAACTTATAATACATTTGCAGGGGTATACAGTAAATAAGACTAAAAAAATGAGAGTTATGATAAAGCTAGCGACCCTTTCTGCTAAAAGAATACTTTGATCATTGTTCCCGAACGCGCCACAAGAAGTAGAACTTTAAAATATACTTAGATATTCCATCAATAAAAATTGGGTTGTTCAGTGCAAACTGTCGCAAACAAACTTGCGAATCCAAGTATATGTGGAGGAAATGGCGACTAAGTAGTCCCAATTAAGAGCCTGGATTGAGTTTGCGGGTCGTGGAATCGAATTCCAATATGGCCACTGTCGTAAACCTTCAGTTAGTTAACTTAATCCTAATTTAGATCGTAGCACTTCCAGTGCTTAAGTATATTTCGACTCACAGAATACTGTTAGTCATTTTATTTCATCGCGGTGGTGAGTGTTTAAAATTTTATTTGTTAAAAGCTGGTCGGTGGATATGCTTACTGTTCCAACGCCATAAGTTTCAACAATTTTGCCGTTGGTTAACAGGTATTAGTTCTATTGACAATTGTCAAAATATGTTTGTCCTTATTTTTGATCGGAATATAATAACAAGATATTGTTTCTGTGTTTTACTGCTGCTAGCATGATAGCATGATGGTGTTTGTCCAGGCTTTGTCTATAAAGAGTTCTCATTAGTTAGAAGGTTCAGTGAAGTCCTGTTGATAACGAAAAGCTTGCGATTAAATGTGTTATAACTCATTTTATAATATTCGTAATGAAAACAAGACTATCCGCAAACGCAACCATAATATCAAAGTTGAATTTATCATGATATAACGATTCATAAATAATGCTCTACACATGTAAGTATTGTATATTATGAATGGAGGAATTTCCTTTTTATAACTTCGGTATATCTTTAAAGAGACGAGTCTGAAAAAACCTCTTAAGATCCTATTCAATATTCAATGCTTTTCTCTTTTGTATACCTAATCTGAACTTTTCTAAGCGTTACACTTTGCAATGTAATAAAAATCGGCTTACACCCATATGAGTGTGGACTGAAAAAAGTACGGCCAACATTTTTGTTAGGTTTTGTTACTTTACTTTGAACTTTATAGGGGGTACTGTTAAGTTCTGCCGTACGAATTAACTACATTTATTTACATAAGATCGAGTGCGTCTATATTGGGAATCAGAGCTATTTTTATTCGTGTAAAACATTTATTTAAAAGAGAAGATGTAGGAACTCCTTGTTAGATTTGTATATTGATACGTCTCTTTAAATAATATTTTTTTATAAACTAGAAAAGTCTGCATTTCGGTTTATTTGTTCACTATAGTTTAGCGTTAGCTGCAGGTCGCATTTACAAAAAAAAGAATCATCGTAAGCAAGCCGACAGCTGAACATTCGGCGTGTATATAATCGTACCCACCGGGAACACGAGTAAACAATCTTTGTATGAGAGCAGTTTTATTCCGCGCGAAGTAAAAACCTTCAAAGATGAAATTCTCGTTCGGCAAACAAAATGAAGTGGTTATGTACCTACAAGTATTTTTAATATTTTCCCTTTGATCCCCGAGATATGTGTGGTGAAATGCCTTTTAAATCCCAGTTGCGTCGCCTTAACAGTCTGTCATTAAGGCGAGCGTGGCACTCGTCAATGGAAACTCATTTTTCTGTAGCCTATGATTCTAAAAAATGCTTTTATGAAGACACTGGAGGGAGGGAGTATTTAGTTATGATTACGTAAGGAGAATGGTATCAATAATGTTTGTCTTTCTTTTTATTTGTAACTTGAGTTGCTTTTCAAAATTGGGAAAAGATCTGTGACTGAAGTACCTATTGCGTTAAAAAAGTTAACTAGGTTTTATAGAATGAAACCAACCAAAATTCTTTCTCTAGACATTTTTAATTCATCACGTCACGGTAGAACCCTTTAGGCAGTGAGCATCGAGTGTCAAATATCTTTCTCTATCCTTACAAACCTAACTTGCATTTTCTACATTCATCGCTACCATTACACAATCACGTTGGATACATAAATACGCTTAAAAATATTATAATGTTATTATGAATATTCGACACACTATCTGTTAATCAAATATCATAAAATGAGGATTAGGTACGTATTTCGTCACTCCCTTCCCTATATTCCATCCCCTGTAGCCGGGATGAAAGGGGCGGTGCAGTTCAGTAAAATATAGCACAATTATATCGTACCCTATAGTTTCCAAAGTGACGCTCTTAATTAAGCCTTACCTTAAATCAACGGGTCCACATTTCATTTCGAAGGTGTATGAAGTTTCGTACTAAATTTCTATAGGGACCGTATTACAATATAAGTCACGAGTAAATTATATCAGGTGTGTTGTACGAAACTGTATAGTTAGTTGTTCGTTTGTTCTGGTGTGCTACTCTGAGACGATTTGCAAATGTAATAACTATTTATTTACTTTATTTGATTTAGGAGTCAACACTCCGAAAACTTTAAATAACTGATTACTGATTATGACACACCAATACTACAGTTAAAATAATCTAAAGTATGACTCGAGCTAAACTCTCAGAGTAATGGGAAAGTGTTACGCATAAATAAAATGTTTTTAAAAAGTTTTGTGAAAGCTATAAAATAGTATAGAATAGAAAGCTATAAATAGTATAAATAGGCAATTATGTTAAAATATAAAAACTGCATTTCTTTCACCTACGGCCACCGAAGCGCCTCTAAAAACCAACGATCAAGTATTGATATAGTACTAACTGTGCCATTTTCTACATTATACTTCATCAGTATCACAAACCCCTGACAAAAACACTAGCTGACGTGGCACACAATGCGATGATACGTTGCAAGTGATGAATAACGAGCGATGTCCTTAAGCCGGTACCGGAAGAGCTGAAAATACTCCATCAACTAGCTGGCTTCCGTCTGCGGATATGAAGCCTGTATCACGGCTTCCGAGAGCTTCTAATGACCTCTTAAGGCCGCTGTAGGTCGATGATGCAGCGAAACATATTTGTCTGAGCCGTGTTTGCACACGAACCAGGAAAATGTACTAACGTGGGATGTATTAAAGGGGACTTATATAAAAATATGAAGAGCAAACATAAGAGTTTTATTATATGAAGAAATAGTCCGTATCGGTGCGGAGGAAGAATACATCTTCCGACCTTATGTCGTGAGATAAGGGTGTGAAGAGGCGACTAAGCCCGGCGCTGGCAAATCGCGATATGGTGCCTGGGCATAACAAAATGCCGTGGCCGTCCACAGGCAGTAACGTAGGTGGTGCGAGAAGCTTTGCTCTGCGATCCCAAACCCTAGCGTGGCGTGTAGCCTAGCGTGGTGATTATGGGCAAACATCTCACAGGATAAGCCTATATCTAACAGTGGTCTTAGACATGACGATGTTGATGACAGTGATGATGAAGACACTATAGTTTATGACCTAATAATACTAACAGAAGCACTGCGTGTTTGTAAGGATAGAGATATTTGGCACTCGGTGCTCTCTGCCTGCCGTATGGGATCTGGTGTGATGAAATACTCCTAATAATATAATATAATAATAATACAGCCAGTCCTTATTCTAGCAGTCCAGCAACTGGTTACAGGACTGGAAGAACTAATCTTACTGTGACCAATAATCTTATTAACAACTTATGTTAATAGAAATAACTTAATTATAAGTTAATAGAAATAACGTAATTATATAATTGACTGTCTCGTTGGTCAAGTGGTTGCATGCGTAACTGCCGATCGGTAGGTCCTGGGTTCATATTCCGAGTCGAGTACTATGAGATTTTTCTAGTGGTGACTCGGAGTCTGGAATTGTGCCCGGTGTAGGGCAATAGGCTCACCACCTATTCCATGGGATTTAAACGTAACTAGTGAAGCGTGGGAGGGTACTACACTGTTCTGCCTACCCTTTCGGCTATTACGGGCGTGATGTTACTATAAAGTAATAATTAATGTTGGTCAAAGGCAATTAAAAATTATCAGACATATTAGGCGGTGAATAAAAGTAAATACAGGTACGTATAATTATAAATACGTTAGCTCTGTAAGGATAGATATGTTTGGTAGTCGGTGCTCCCTGCCTACTGGGTGAGGAAACTGATGTGACGATATAATAATGTGTATGTAAGCATGAATACATAGATGTCATTTCACATAGGGATATCGTTCCACTTCTTAAAATAACATGGGAAAATAAATATGTAATATTAAGATTTAGTTGAAGCAAGCACAGCCCAAGGCGGGCCCGTTATAAATAATTCCAGTGGAATTTATCATAAAATGTTGACAAGGGTTTAATCGGTATTTGGAATGACTTAGTACGTACAAAGCCACAAACGATACGATGTTTAGAAAACACGATGTTTATTTGTAGATATGTTTAGGTAAATAAAATTGATACCAATGTTAGCTCATTTTGGGTCGTGTTTACAAACGTGGCTTATACTCGGTGGCCACCTTATCATAACTCTTACCAAAAGCCCCTGGACACGCCCACTGTGTCGTGTGAGCAATGGATGTAACACATGTTGACAAATAAAGAAAACATTAGGCCATACAACGTACATTTGAATTCATCATATAAGCTGTCTACCCTGGAATCTAAACACAGCTGGCGCACGCTATGACAATCGTGTGTGAACACAAATTTTCTAAAGAACTCGCGATAATTTAATATATTGCTACAGAAGTCAATCTAACATAGCGCAAAACTTGTGTAATAATGTATTAAAAAGCATCGACTATCGTTACTTACAAGAACCAAAAACATGTTTAATTAGTACATCAGCGTACGTGCGTGCGTGCATGCGTGCATGCGTGCGTGCGCGCAAGCGTGCATGTGTGTGTGTGGGTAGAGTATGCTATACCAGAATCAGTAGATCGCTAGAGCTATGTCTGTTGTTTAATAAGGTGCACCATGGGCAGATAAGGTTGGTTTAGTCTCCCAAGATTGAGCTTTTAAGCCGTTATGCTCCTTCTAAACCATACGTGATTATATAGACAATGTGAGAGAATTTTGGATTTAAAACTATAGAATATCCATGAACAAGCAGTGGAATTAATCATAGTACATCAAAGTTAATGTTGCTAAGTAAACAGGTCGAATTGTACACTAGTCAATGTCTCATTCGTCGACATACAATAATACCTGACCATAACCAGAACTAGTACTAAATTAAACTAAATACTACTGACCGCTCCGGTAGTCTCCGCCGCTATATCAGAAGACTGACAATGACTAATAGTTCCGGCCTGTCTGTGCAATGATTTGTGCATAGTTAACTATGCGTGATATTAATTATGCACGGCTCCGAAGCTTGTGATTATGGAAGGTTTCGATTTCTGAAATTACTATCATGTTTATTGTAAACATTATCAACACTTTTATACCACCACTGCTGGACACGAGTCTCCTGAACGAAATTTAGGACGAGATGCAGACTTCACACAGCTTAGGTATTAGAAGACAATTTGAATGGCTGTAGAGTATGTAGATTTCACAAAACCTATTCTTCTATTATAGTTAAAGACAGATATCTAATCGTCAAAACGTTCATAACCTGTAAAAGCAGAACACCCAAACTGTACACGCGTGAATTTCGAACCCACGCACACATTATGGAAGGCTGAAAGCTAAAAAAACATCACTGGTAATTTTTATATCTATTCTAAATCTTAGTTCTTATATTAACAGTGCTCGTTTGCTTAATTAGTGTTGTACCTTGGCAATATAACCCATGTAACAAACCCACGCCCAGAGGTGGGAAGCGAAACTGTCGGGTGAGTTATATTCTAGACTTAATGTACTAAGCCTCCAAGTCGCTTGTAGGCTTTAAGGATAGTCCTATACACAGCTCGTCATTATCTATAACAAACACTCAGTACGACAAATGATATCAATTAATATAGACGAGGCATATAACTCAAGTTAATGCACTTCTCCCAGAGAACTTAATATTAGTGACGTTTTTCTATATTACGTACTATTATATGTACACTGGTCGATTGACTTAAGAATGTGTGGATCCTTATTTGAGCAGCATGGTGAAATTTGCTCTAGGCCCTCCTCAGTTACGGATTACGGATTAATTAAACAGATTGCAGATGCTTGATAAGGCTTTCCATTTTTATTCTGTTACCTAACAAAATCAAAAAATTACAATATCATAATACAAATTTAATAATTTAATTTGTAGCAGAACATTACGAACATACAGATATTTTTGTAAAGAATATCCATGACGCCGTATATTACTTGAGTGAGGTAGTGAAATAAAATGAAAATAAAGGGGCAAGTAATTTCCTGGGAACACATCAGCATTAAGATTCCGAACGCGTCGTACGTTAAAGCACTGTTAAAAGAAAACATTACATTTGGCGGACATAAAGACGTACGACGCTGCACGTGACGTCACGGCCGGCCGTCATCGCTCAAGACGCTACCCCCGCCGGATATTATACGATGACCCCTTCAGATATACGAGTAACTACACATGAATCTTATTCTGAGAAGGACCTTCATATACTCACTTGACAGGCTTAATGGAGCCTTCAGACTTTCGCTTAAATCTAAGTACTTACCTAGAAATCGCGTAAGTAAAATATTTGATATTGCTAATAATATATCGCAGGATTCCTAGAAGCTGCGCATTTAAAAAATGTTATATTGGCTGATACAATTACATTTAACATATTGTAGGGATTTAGTAGTACTAGGGTTGTATCGGTACTTTATATTTATGGCCGGACTAATATCCTTTTACTAGTTACATATTAAAATAAAGCCGCTGATAAAACAATTAAAGGTAATTTGAATATTAGAATTGTAGAAATAACTTTCTTAATCCGGTCCAATATCATCGTTTCTACAATGCGCACACGAAGATTAATACGACCAGAACGCCCTCCATTGGCTGTTTCTATCTTCAGCGTTATTTCACGGTGGCCAAAGCCCACAGTACAGAATTTGTCAATGGAAACAATAGTAATGCAACTTTGCCTCTAAAGATGTATAAATATATGTTGTGTGTGTCTTTTTCCTCGTTAGTGTTCGCGCGCCCGGAACTATCTTAACGTGACATAATGTTGTCGTATTGTGTTAATCGTTGTAATCTATATCGACGGAGGGGAGGGGAGTTGTTTGGGGGAAGTGTATGATGGGGCGAAATTTTCTGTGCTTTATTTACTTGAGCCCTTACAACGTCTCCTAACGTTACTTAGTCGAGGTTGCATCGTTATATGACATCTTAGAACTCCTTGTACACCACAGCTGTCAACGAATGCACCTAAAATTAGGATATGGGAAATCACAAATAGGAGATATGCCTATATCTATCACATCCGGATTATATGAAAGCAGTACTTATGGTGTCTTTAGTATTAATATTACAGAAGCACACCATAATATTCAACATCATCATCTCAGCAGGTTCGATCGAGTGCTCTACATAGGTCTCTACAACAGCAGGCCACTGTGCTCGATCTTAGGCTCTTCGTTACCAGCGGCTATCAGTCACTGCATCAGCTGGAGGGCGTCCTAACCTTCATTTGTTGTCATATCATTAGAATACTGTAAATAAGAATATTCACTAATAGTAGATATATTTTCATCAAACGATACTCTTGAAAAATAATGAATTACATTTGTCCCACATCAAAATATTCCTGTAAGTTACAACATACTTTTTAAATTATTGTACTGTATTATATACATAATATGTAT
>DWEE01004025.1:0-10011 GCA_018245755.1 Parelbella macleannani
GTTTGTGTATATGTATTTTAATTAGATAAACAGAAGGTGTTTTTGTATTAACAGAAAACAATTAACATTTCTATTAACATATTTATTTATATATCTAAAACAATACGCTTTGCTTACATTTTTTTACATATCATTAATATTTTCGGAGATTAAGCGTCTACTTTTTATTTCTTTAAAGAAGTGTATCAATCATTTGTGAATATTAAAAAAATGTATAAATAGATTCCATTTCAAAAAGAGAAAGAGTATAGTTTGTATAATAAGATTAGTCTATAGATGATGGGCTATTGCATAACATTTTTATAGAAGCTTTTTTATTTAAATGTATTATTATTAAAAAAAATATTTTAAAAATGTTCCACATGAAGCAACCCAACGTATGTAAATGTGATATAGTTTAGAAATATATATATTTACAAGTACAGAAATTTCAATATAATGTTATATCAAGTTAAATTTATTTCTTAATTTGAATTACATTTATATCATCTAAATAAACAATTACAATTAATTGAGACAGCGACGAGTTGGCTTTAATGACGGAGGGATAGGGACAACAATTGAACTGATTACAAAAGGCATTCATGGCACTCGGGGTCAGTAGATCTCTTCCTTCTCTCATCGAGAGTCTCTTCAACATCGTTCAGCTCCTCGCTGTCTCTGCCAAGTCTGATGAAATGGTCACGAGCCCTGCTCTTCCTCTGAGGGTAACCGCTGACGACTAACTCCGAAGTTTGTTCATATCCGTTCTTTTCATCATCTCCAGATCTGCCCAGCCGGATGAATTTAGGGTCGCGCCCGAATCTAACGAATGCGGTGGATGCGCGTTTTGAGACGGGAGTTTCGTAGTCATCTTCGTAGGCCCTGAGAAGGGACATCAGCTCGTCGGCGGTCAAGGTCACGGGTTGTGATCTTCCGAAGCGTAGGAAGCTGTTCCCTCTGCGGGTGGGTCGCTGGAATGCGTCGCGCAACTCGGCTGCTGATGGCTCCGGAGGGTACGAGCGACCGAACCTGGAAGAAGATTGCATGTCAAGAGCTTTTTCAGGAAATCGTTGAGTTCTTCATCCTTTGACTAGTTGCCTATTGATAGATATAATTACTGTTCGCTTTTAGAGGTAGAAGAACTGATTAGGAATCGGTTGGATAAGTAATACCTAGTATGAATTTCACGTATGTGGTAGGCAGTTATAAAATATGACTCATTCCATCTACACATTCGCATGTCTCGGCGTAACTGACACGAGTTCACATAATCATACAGTATTTTCTTTTCTCAAGATAAACAGAGTTTTAACCAGACAGCTACTAAATAAGCACATATACATAAATTTCTACACACATATTTACTCTCAGACTTGGGTGAAACGCGCGCACATATTTGTCTTCGGTACAAATCGAACCAACTATCTCCGGATCAAAAGTCAAAGGCACTAACCACTAGACTAACCACTGTTCGCTGGTTATATTATATAGTCATAAGAGAGATATTCATCGTTTTTAGTATTGTCTTTGAACATTTTTAAACATTGCCGCTACATTGGAAGAGATGCTGGTTTGTGCGGGTTTTTGTAATAACTTAAGTCTTAACTTAACAATTTAAGTCGACTTAAGAAAAGACCTGGGAGTAAAATATTTACCTGACCATACTTCTGTCAATAGCACTTCGGCGACGGGCTTCCAAGTCCGGGGTGCGCCTGACGGGGTTGGCCAAGGCGCCCGCGATCAGGCAGACTAGTATAATCACGCTTATATTACAAGAACTGGTCATTGTTGTCGATGGAATCTGAAACAAGATACATGTGTTATTGAATTTTAAACTTCACTGTCTAAGGATAATAATTATACGAGTTGAATAACCAAATTTCTTGATTATTATGAAAATATAAACTCTATGAAATCTATTATTAATTAATTAGCTTAACATAAACGATCAAGATGATCAGTCGAACAAACAGTGTTTCACGTTGATAGAAACATTATTAAATTGAAAATATTTTTAACACTTACAACAAGTACTATTTTAGAGATTAAATTTCACACTGAGCTGAGCCCATGATTGTATAGTTTTAGAAAATCTAATGATTCAGCCAGTGGGCCGCTGTTTGATTACTCTACGTAACCTATCAAAATAAAGGACTAGTAATAATAGTTGAATTGAAAAACTGAATTAACTGAAACTCATAGAATTCGATTGTCCAATCAGTCAGAGTGTGAATCAGAACGAACAAATATAATTGGTTTCTGTTGAACTCTGTTGTCTCAGTGTATCTTAAATCGAAAATACAGAACGTTCATAAACAATTATTTTATGGCCATACAGCAGTAAATTATTGTGAAGAAACATTTAGATATGTTAGGAAAGCGATAAATATGTTGTGGATCGTCAGTACGCGGGTTCGGGACGCCAGACGTCCTGGCGCCGCGACCTACAGAGTAAATCAGCCACCGGGATTTAAAAGTCTATTATAAAATCAAGGTTAAATTTTATGAAAATATAATCTGACTAACTTTTACATTGTTGCAGATGAGCTTAATAAAATAGCTAAAGTTATGTAATAGTTTATTCAATTAATACAAATCACTGACCTGATTGTATACCACGTTTAAAAACACCATGTATATACCTATGTACTTTGCATATTTAATATCGACCGATTCGATAAACTAGCATTTCCGGTAAACACGGCCATTTGTGACGCAAAAATTTTGCAGAGCTGTTTCCGGTGTTAACTTTAGATAGATCATTCTATGCATGTAAACCACAGTCAAACTTTAATAAAACTTACTTAGGATTTTGTCAACCCAGACTAATAAGAAACATCACATCTTCTGATACGGGCGTTACAAGTTTCGGAAACCTACGTGCGTGTATAGAGAGAATAATAAATATGATGGTGGCACTACATGTCTGTTAAGATACAAGTATTTGGCACTCGGTGCTCTCTGCTTACCTCGCAAGGTACCTGGCGTAGTAGTATAATAATAATAACGTTAATCTTTCAATTTTTCGTAATATGTCTGTAGGTATATTCAAAAATAATCTTATATACAACTAAATTCTTGGTAAACAACATTAACATAAGTTCGTTCTATCAAAGAGAAGCGCAAGGAAGAGATGAATAATCTATGAATACCCGCAGAATGAGTAATATTTGATATCAGACTCTCCGACGCCATTTTCTTACTGGTATGCAAACTGCTTTGACATCGGTTCAATTATAAGGAATAAAAATGTAACTCGTATTATAAGACATAACTTACTTGAATGAGCGTTTTAATGAATATGTTCGTAATTGCACTGATTTTGCCCGCGAAATATCTTTAGAGTACTAGACTAGCGTCGGACTTCCAGACATTTTGGCGCCAATGTTGTTGGTATAAATAAAACTGCTAAGCTTAATGCCGATGAAGCTGTATTTATACATACTTTCTTTTTCTAATGTAGTTACTTAATAGAATTTTACTTGTGATATCAAAAGAGTATGTATGTATGTATGTACATATGTACTAATGTACTAATGTGCAAGTGTAAAAAGAATGATGAATGTGAAAGAAGCACGGCAGGTTTCCCAGGATAGAAATATTTGGCGCTGTGTGCCCTCTGCCTACCCCGTAAGGAACATGGCGTGAAGATATTTATGTATCAAAAAGGATACAGATGTACCTATATTGCTAAGTTTAATTCTTTTTTAAATAATATTACAATATGTATTTGTATGTAGTTATTTGTGCCAGAAAAAGTGTTTTTCTAAAACGTTTCTGTTGCAAACCCTTAAGATTGCAGCTCTCTGCACATGCCTATAAGATTTATTCAAGACATGAATGAGTAGGCGATTTCTAACATATGTATATTCGTCTTTGATTCTATGCATTATGCGGTAAACAAAAATAGTTTAAAAACGTTTAATATGTCTTTTAAATGAAATTTAAAAATCTCGTTATCGCCAATTGAGAGTTAAAACGTACTTAAAATGTAACGTTGTTATTTTATATAATAAAACTGCAGAAATTGTCGATTGTACGTCGTCGTCATCATCATTGTCGAGTTCTCGTTTACTTAATTTACATCTGGTCTTGAACACATCTGATAAGAGACAGCGGCTAATAAGGGAATTGAACAATTTTTACAGGTAATTTATCTTTTATCTTTTTTATAGTATTAGTAGTAGTATTTTGTAAGGAAATATTATATCATAGAAAAAAACCGGATCTATATGTAGATATTTTAAAATATATTTTTTCTTATTTAGTATAGGCCAGGACTGGGCCACAACCTTGCCTGATGGAAAGCAAAAGACTAGCCTGTGGTGTAGCATGCTTGCGTAATAAGTACCTATTCGCGTTGACTTTTTAAAAATACTACATTGTAATATTCGGGATACACAGACGCTATATGTACATTTAGCTAAATTTTTACATTTTCATCATTTATTTAAGATATAATAGCTACATAAATATTGTTGGTTGATTTTTCATTGACATTGACATTTTTCTAATTATTTCGTTATATTGTAATAACCATCGCGGGAAAACACGGCTAAACCCACGTTTATTATGAACAAAATGCTCGTGTAATAATGTAAAAAAATGAAAAGAGTAATATTTTATATTAAGGTTGTATTCAATATAAATTATGAAAAGGTTTTTGTAATTTGGTCGGAACAAAAGGTGACGCTTTGGGATTTTTTCAAATTGCTTTATACTCGTAAATAAGTCCCATTTTTTTGAAAACCGATGTTGCCAGCATTTGCCACCTGATGTATTTTTTCCAATATTTAAATAACTTCCTTTTCAGTAGTCATTTTAGTGTATGTAAATAAAGGAATTCCAGTAATATTTTTAATTACTTTTTTATAGTTTAAAGTTTAAAATTCATTGACTGTATAATCTAGTAAGTGGCCAATATATTTGACTGTAAATAACATGAACATAGACAACAGCAGTTTGAATTTAGAACACAAAAGATTCAGTCTGATCAATGGTAATCATATCCATTTGTTACTGTGGAAAACTGTACCAAGAAAGTAGAGCGACAATTGTAAGTCTCGTAAAATAATGGGTTATGATATTATATTTTCTTCACAAGATTTTTAAAGTTTCGAAGGTTCTCAAACTTTCGCGCAACATTGAAAATGTTTTGAAAACATTTTCGTGCATACCGATCTTGCCTTTTTGAAACGTAGCGTCTATTAGCGTGGGAGATACAATACTAAGCGTGGGAAGATAAATATTGGATAATAAAGCAGAAGTGCGGAAAAAAATGTGTATTTTATGACGTGGGTGAATTTCGAAATGACGGCTAATAGAGAGAAATGCAATTGAAACAAATAGTGGTCATACCGAACCAATTAGTAAGGAGCACGGAAAATATTGTTGATAAGTGGTATTATTATTAATTCTTATTTACACCCGTTAGGAGACTGATGAGAGATGAGGGCGATGAGAGAGGGAATGAGAAGAATGTAGAAGAAGCCCGTCAGGTCTTTAACGATAAAGATATTTGGCACGCACTGCTCTCTAACTACTCTACTTATTGCTACGCGCAAACAAAACAGGTTTAAAATGTACGTGCTATGTTTACTCTGCGGACAAACAAAATATAACCGTGTCGCGGATCAGAAGGAAAAATTGTATTCATTATTTCGCACCTGTTAACCTTTTTTACAGATACCTGAATATAAATATAAATCGCCAGTCCGTCTTTCGCTCAAGGTCTGGACAAATGGGGATAAAAAACTTTTATTAAATGGTCTTTGCAACGTGAGGTACAAACCAGTTAAATGTAGTCATAAGCAATTGATCGATCTATTATATACGTAGACTGAAATATATCTTGCAGCGTATTGTAAGTGCTAAAAATAATTAGAGTTATGATTGTCTTTTATTATTAACATTAGTAGCGACTGATGGCGGAGTCAGAAATCACGTAAATGGTGCGCTTATGTGAAGAGGATGACGAATGTAGAAGAAGCATTTTTGGTCTGTGAGGATAAAGATATTTGGTACTTTGTGCTCTCTGACTATCCCCCAAGGGACTAGGCGTAATAGAAACCTACGTTAGTGATATCGGAAATAGTACAGAAATAAAGACATTCTCGCCTATATTTATCCTGTACAATTTTCATCCTATGGTTTTTATCGCCTTTGGATCCGATGAAACCTGATGGGTGAACCAAGTTCATACTTATACAAAATATTCTTTAATCTTACTACAGAATTCATATAATAGCTTATTATAATGTGTTTTGTGAGTATTATGGTATACTTAGATTAAATATCTCAGCTCACTGTGTTTCCGAACAGCCTGATTATCTCTGAACTTTGTCCCATCTTCGGTAATTTTCGGTAATAAGGTAAGATGAATTTAGCAAAAAATTTAGCTTTCGCATAATATTATTAAAGTTTTTATCGTTTTTCTATATCGTTATATGGGGATTGTAATGGCAAAATGGATGCTTGGTTATCGTTAAACGAAATGACATAATATCATTGAATGAATACTTAAATGACTAAGTGTAGCAAGGTAAGACGCGTAGGTGTTATTAACTTATATGTATGTAAACTTTGAAGGTTCTATTTAGCTTAGAAACGTTAAAAGGAACGGACGGAGAGGCACCGGACAAACATATATGTAAATTTTAATATTAGAACATAATATTTTTCTTAATATTTTGTCTTCGTGTTTACATTTATTGTATCTAGGTAATCTTGGATAGTGTAATTATTTGAATGAATGAATGAATGAGTAAAAATTATTAAGCAGTGTACGTCAGTAGTTTATAATTCATTCCACCAAAGCCGCGCCGCTCTCCAGTTCAAATTTAGATTTATATGTAGATACGTTTTGATATTAAACCTCATTTGGGAAGGAAGTGTAAACTTCGCAAGGGTGAAAAAAACGTTCTAAAACAAGCTGAATACTTCACGATTCACCAAAATGTTCTCTAAGGCGAGTGAAGTCTCTCTACTAATAGCTGGTCGACTTGGAAAACTGCACTTCTTAATTTTATTCCTATTAAACTTCGATCTAAAGATGGCAATTGTGTAAAACTATAGTACTAAACCGTCTCACTTCTCAATCTCCTCATCAATTCTTCTCCATCTCTCAAAATAACCCGTGTCAAATAATGGAACAATAAACAATGTCACAGCAGCGACCCCAATCGAACAGTGCAACATAAAAGGATTGACGATTATGGTGATGACTATAACAATTCAATAAGCCTATTTATTCACCATTTTTTAGCACTCAGCGCAGACAATGGCGATATAAAACGGGCATTCGCTAAAATTAGCAGTTTATATTCGTCTATAAAACGCTGGGCCCTAAATAAAGTCATGAGGGTACCCGAACATTATGTTTGTTGGTACAATGTTTACGATTCCGCACTGTATAGGAAACTCGTTTAAATCCCTATCCAGTCAGTGTGAATCGACCTTTTTATGTTCTTTTTATGTATTTAAAGACTGTTTCGGTTAAGAAATTATAAGCTTTGTGCGAGTGAGGGGTAAAGTTTGGTGCAAGGAGAAAATAAACTTAGTACGACTGTATTTACGACAGTTAATGGTCTATTAGACCTTCTTCAATATAAGAGATAATGTACAAAATTGTCTTAGGACAAGTTCTTATTTAGGTTATAGGTAAACATAACATCACACATGCAATCCCTGAAGAGGTAGGCAGACGAGCGTAGTACACTCATTTTACAAGTCACGTTTACGTCCCACTATGGAATAGGTGGTGAGTGCATTGTCAAGCTCCGGACACAGATCCAGGCTCCGAGCCAATACAAGAAATTTGAAGATAGAAAAATCCAATAGTAACCGAGCCGGGGATCAGACCCAGGACCTCTAGATCGGTAGTCGCGTTTGCAACCACTTGATCAACCATAGAGGCAGTTAATAGGTTTCAGATATGCATTTCCAACATCCATACAAGTATAAATAGCATAGGCGCTGCCTCGTTTGAAATCAGATGACCATGTCTCTATATTCCAGTAAACATTTAGCTAAATACCTGTGATATATCGATGTTTACCAGCGGATATTAATTTTGATGATTATTTTTCAAAACGACTAAAAAAACTGTGCAAAGTAGAATAGTCCGTAATTCATAGTGTCTTATTTTTATGTCGATGTACTAGTAGGTACAAGGGGTGATGAGTTAAACAAAAAAAGTCATATCTATAAGGGTTTTTTGTCTCCGCCCTAAAGTATCTGGTATGATGATATAATAAAAAGAGCATAGTGTATTTAAAAGACCAATACTCAGACGAGATGGAAAAGTTTAAAATCGATAACCTGATTATTACTAATAAAACCCTCTGTATCTAATGAGCCTCTGGCTCTTATAACCCTTGTCTATTATGTCTCTCAAGTTTACTATCTTATTACATTAATGACCGGAAGTAATTATTACTTCAAAGCTGTGGTTTAACAACGGCATTACGTTAAAATATCCGAGGTTACCCATGATTGAAATTATCTTTAGCTGACAGAATTTCAGTAGCCGTTCCCATCCGGTGTTAATGAGATTGGTACTAAGGTGAGTTGGAGAGTTAATAATAGTAGTTTCTAACCAATTCTTCATACACACCTGAGTCACTTCAATCACTAAATTCCTCAATCACGTTTATTCTTTATGGAATATACACTTGTTAATAAATTAAAAAGAGAGATTAAAAATATTCACCAAATTGAAAACCTCAATTCGTTTCAACAATATTAAATATTTCGAGAGTTAAAAGAGTAATATTATACCGAACGAAACAGAAATGTATTTGTTTTGTTTTAAAGCTTTTCCGCATCGTCTCAATGTTAAATAATACAGCTTTTTTAAAATGTTAGCGCCTTTTGAGATGAACGATTTGATTTTGTATTCTTCTTTTGTTAATGAAAAGAAAAGGAGAAAAAAAAACGTAGAGTTTCATTTGGTTTTGTTTATGTTCATTAAGAAATATTAATATCGGGATAAAGATTCGTTTCAGACATTTAATATTTGTTTCGAAAACTGCCATTGTGTTAATGTAACGTTGATCTGAAAATTGATTTTGGATTGGATAAATATATGAAAAGCCATAGAATATCACTCTTCGGATGCTACAAATTTTCATAGACGGTAACCACTCACTATCCCATAGCGTGTTTACCTGGTTAAATGTACAAAAAATAAAAACGCTTAAGTACGCAACACCAGTTCTACAATACCCGAAGTAGGAAAAGGAGTGTAGTAGACACACACATGCTACCAATTACCGTTACCTCCCATTATGGAATAGATGGAGAGCACATTGCTAACCGCTGGGCAGAAAACCAAAATCGGAGAATTAATAGTAATTCCAAGGTAGAAAATCCAATAGTGCCCCATTCTGGAAACGAACCCGGGACCTCTCATTCGGTAGTTGCGCATGCAATCTCTCGATCAACGAGACAGTTGAGAAAATTCACATTGCAATTAAATTCACGCTCAAAAAAATTATAATAGTCATCGGCGCCTTTAGTTACAGTATTTTGTAGTCCTCTCCAATAAATTATTTAATAACGTTTGCTCTACGAACGGCTTAGATGTCTTTTAATGGACACTGCAGGGATATATTGATAATGAACTTATTATTACATGAGTAACTCATTATGAATTACCTCTGCTCGTATAATTAACTAGCGTATGTCTGCTTTTAGGATAATAGAAAAACTAATAATTGGCATAAGTTCAAATTATAATCTTCTCAAAATTAAACTATCTTTGCTCTCTTAATATGTACGAGGACGAGTTGAAATGTACATCTGATTCTCAAATAAATCTCACAAACGGACGTGGATCAATATCGTCTCTACATTGGTTTGGATCTGTTACGTACACTCTGTTTATGTCACTTTCATTTGTTTACCCCCCAAGACTTTAAGCTCCTCAACTAGAGTTTTTTAAGACTAACTCAACTAAAGAGTTATTACAATCAGATGAATAAAATGACTCGTTATAAGACATTGGTAATACATATAATCATTGTTAAC
>DWEE01004026.1:0-10010 GCA_018245755.1 Parelbella macleannani
CCGAGGTATAATGACCAAAACATGACTTTCATTGAGTGTATGTATATACCTTATAATGAATAAAAGAATTTGAATTTTCAATTTGAATTATCTACTATTTACTTTAAAATTTCGTTAAATAGATTAACGATTAAATACCATATATACATTAGTACCAGTGTAGACTGATTATGTATTGTTTGTTTCCAACTTTATATTTCTGTGCAGATTTTACGTCGTTCAATAACATTTTGCTTAGTGTTGTTAATGAGTTGGTTCGCTAATAGCTTTAGTCAAACTCAAGTTAAGCCTCCGCGTGCTTATCTACGGAATCCTGTAAGAAATATTTAATGACTACAAATCTTTTTAATCTACGCAAAGGTCAAATTTTAATGTTAACAAAATGTTACAAGAGTTTTCTCTAATAATAAGAAAATTTTAATATTTATCATAAATACCTATTTATATTGACCACCTCGTTGGTCGAGTGGATCCAAAGCGCGACTGCTGATCGAGAGATCGCGGATTCGAATCCCGGTTCCGATACTATTGAACTTTTTCACTATAGTGACTACAAATTCTAAATTAGAAAAATCCAATAGCACCCTAGCCGGGATTTGATCCCAGAACTTCCTGATCGGCAACCACTCGACCAACGAGCCAGTCATTAATAAAGTAATATTGTTTTACATGCAAAAATGCCCGTCGATTCATAAACAGAATAATTAATTGTAGTACATGTGATACCATTCAATTTCTGCACAATTAATAGTACATAAAGACAAAATAATTAAACTATCAAAGGATCAAGTCATCACCTTAGGCATCTTACTATAACCCACATACGTCAACACTGTTACAATGTAATGAAACATTCCAAGTGAATTCGAAACAATGCTCACGTTCTGAGCAACTAAATTGCTCAGTAGTTTGGGAAATTAAATTGATACTGCTTATAAGCCCGTGACTTATCGTTCGAACATAAAACGGAATGCAACGTTATTGAAACGTGAAACTAATACCCAACAACTGATTGCCGTTATACTTGTGTACGCTTCTCAATTGCTTTGTTATCGAGTTTAATGTAACAAAACTTGTTATTAGTATTGTTGTATCACTTATTTATTGGTTTATTTATTTACTGTCCCCGGTGTAGGGCAATATGCTCGTTCCATGAGATGCAAACGTAACTGATGAAACGTGGGAGTGTAATGCACTACTCTGTCTACCTGTTCGGAGAATACAGGCGTGGTGATGTTATTTATTTACACTATATTGTACACCATAGGCAGGCATGACAAAGAAATTAAAAAAAATGTAATAATGGAGAATTAAACATAGATTATGATAGAAACATAAATTATAAAATGATGCAAAGGTACATAATGATAAAATAAAGTTATATCACCACATCGTATTATTTTATATATTTTTCATTGAGCTATTAGAGAAATTAAAAAAGTATAAAAACTAAATAAAGCTATAGGAAATAAGGCGGTATGCACTTAAAAATCATCCTCGGATCGATAGATAAGTTTAGAACAATTAACCAACTTTTATACTTTGTAACTCTTATTATCATGCCAGTCGTCCTGAACATAAACGTGCGTTTTTCGACGTAAAAGCTATGTATAAATATATGGAAAAGATATTCCAAGGTGAGTCATGTGTTCTTTACCAACGTCCGAGCACATATAAAACGTATTCACGGATTCGTAGTCAACCCAAGCTCAGAGCTACCAAACTGCCAGAGATCTTTCAAAATGGTTTTTGACTGCTACTAAAGTTTATATTCCCGTGCACTTAGATATAGAAGTCATTATAGTACATCATTTCTGGTCCTACGTACAATCCATTCGCTACAGTAATTTACACCGCCATTATAAAGTAATAAGATACTTTATTACAACTAAGCTGTCTCAAAACAATTTGTAAATATAACAATTTAAAGATAATTATAAATTACTTTTGGTTGTACGAAATTTCATACAAAACAATATTTGTACAATTATTGACCCAAACTCGCTGATTTGCCTATTCGTTTCGAATGTTGCATACATACATATCTCCATGCCAAGTCCTTTACGGGGTAGACAGAAAGTTCGTGACATCCCTATCCTTGCATACCTGCCGTACTTCTTTCCTATTCATCAATCTCTACATACATACATGTACGCCGGTTTCGGAAACTTCTAACTACCCCATCAGGCAGAACTCGACCTATTTGGTCGAGATAGGAGAGTCTTGGTTGCTCTCGGTAACAGCGTCCATCAACATTCGCATTGTATTGCACATTTCGAATGTTAATTAGACAATCCAGTCAAATGTTACATTTTTAAATTATTTAATTTGCTTACGCATTAACGTATTTCCTTGATGTTTCATTATGAACTGGTAGGTCTCAACTAATTTCGTACTTGAAGCCATAACGCAACATTGTACTCACAGACCCGTTTCGAAATGCACATACTCTTATGTACGTTTTATCGCCCACGTGCGAAACGTGGTTTGGGGTTTTCTGGAAGCTTCTCCACAGCATTACGATACGGGGCTGTTAAATATTTATTTAAGAGCTCGTAATGTTCCGGAAATGGTGTGATTTCACCTCTCTTTCGAACCCCAATACCACATTGATGTTCTGTACTTCTCATATGTTGCAAAAAGCAATGATTGTCTGGTGGTTTAGAATTCAGTCTCCGGCTCAGAGGCTCTTGGATTCAAAACTAGTGCATAACTCTTAACAAAAAAAAATTCGCTTGAACATTAAATATATCATGCAATCCCGAGGATAGATAATATATTTATAGTGAAAGAAATGTGCAAACTTTGTGTTGTCCTAATTATTATTACAATACTGCGTAAAAGTAAATATAGTGACGTTGGTCCATGTAACTTTTTGAAAATAAATGCCAAGTAAGTACAGATCTCTTTAATGCCCTCAAGAAATTCTCCGTCAAATAAAATATTAATCTGTTGGCAGATGTGATGTAGACAACAATATTGTTTTGTTTCCATAACGAGACCAAGAAGCAGATACAGAAGAGTTATTCAGTTACTAGTTGGCAGGGGCTTACACCGCGTTGTCTTAATCCGAACAAGATTTCCCGAGCGTAAAGGAGGATTTCAGTTGGTTGACTGTAGCCTGTTCAAAATTGTCTTTACTATTTTTATTTGCGAACTGGGAAGTTTTCCCAGAGACACATTCAATAAGGCAATTGTCGTAATCATAACTGTTATGATTAGCCTATCACGTTACCTTTTACTGTAAGAAAAAGTACATAAACATGCATGTATATGAGAATTAATAATACCTCAAGCTCTTTTGTTACAGACGTTGTATGTTCATAGTTTTTAGATTAAAAGTATGATATAGTTTTGATATTCGCTACAAAATGTCATTATCTTATAAACTTTTATTTGATGATACTTCATAAATGATTTTAAATAATGAAGACCACTGTGGAAACACCTGTACGCAAAGTTGGTTGTCAGGCAAATTAATACTGAATAAATTGACATAATTTTAACTTTATGATACTGTGGTTTAAAAAAGTCTTGTAGGAACAGATGAAAGATGAATCGTTCAGGAAGTAACCAGTGCTCAGCAGCTTTGATGGTCTGGTCTTAATCCGTGAAAGATATCTCGAGCGTGAAAGCGGATTTTAGTCGATTGAGAGCAGCTATCTTCAAACTTACTTTTTCTATTTTTAACTGTGCATACATTTTGACGAACGTCAACTTTTCTGAAAACAGTAAAAACAAAACGTTAATTGTTGGGAAGTTATTTCAAAAATCTTTTAAAATAAAATAATAATACAAGTTTGGGTCTCAAAGTGTATTGTGACAACTAGGCTGGAGTAAAATTGTAGAAATGAGCACGAAACCTGCACAGCAGGCGCCTATAAAATAAAGCCTATAAAATGAGATCCCACTTTTGTATCACTCCAAGCGGATTTTGCTGGTTGAAAAATATGTAATTATTCTCAAGCACTATAAATTATGGAGGCGTGGAATTTTCGAATTACGTTTTGTACATTTGAACTGCTGAATTATCTAGCTTGTTACGTAAAATTATTATTAGTCGGAAAACACTGTTAGTACCTATCTTCATAGCTGTGTGTCTTTATTACAGACGTTACTGAGTGTTTCAATTATATCTTCTATAGTTATTAACTATAGTTTAAATTATTATGGCTGCTATTTTGTAGAAAACTGTATGGATGTAATGTAGTTTCTTATTGTTTCTGTCGATGTTGATGTGATGTCTGATTTAAATAAAAAACGTACACGGCTTACTGGTTGTCCAACGAAGGATCATTATAATAATGTAACCACAAAGCTGATGTAGTTTATGTGGCTTCTGTAATATGACATTTAATTTACAAATTCTATATTTTGACCTGAAAATTACTAGTTCTTTAATAAACGTGAATGTTACCTTGAAACTATTTATTTTATTTATATGATATAAGTTGTAAAGTATTATAGGGCTCCTTGAAGCCTTCAATAACATTTAGCTTACATAAAGAAATCGCATTTTGTTTCGTTATTATATTTCAAATTTATTTACGGTTATTTTCTCAGTACAGTCCAATATATCAATCATTATTTTACTACTCCTACTATCTCTTCATTGTTCGTTGATGGTGGAACAGGGGATATTACAGGACACAGGACACGTTCCGTGGATTTCCATTTCGTTTCGCTCAATGATTGAATTATTCAATTAATCAATGGGTTGAAAAGATTTCATACATTTGATTGTAACACACAAACGTGTGTTGCGTGGTGATGATGGAGATAGGCCCAATAACACGAGGATAAGATCGTGGATTGAATATTTCCATGGCATAATGATGCGGAAATTAATTTCCAACCCCTTTCAATTATCTGTTGTGAAAACGGGAACGGTCGTATATTTGTACGGACAGGTAATGGAGAAATAATTAGATTTTGTGCTTTATTAGTTTATAAGAATTTTATTATTTAAATATAAATGGTTCGGAGTTGATGGAATGGCAAGTGAAGAAACAAATAAGCATGTATGCACAATAGGAATGTTGATGTATTCTTAGGTACCGAAGCAGACAAAATACTCGCCTATCTTGACCAAATAGTGTGTAATGATGTCTGCCTGAAATACTGTCTAGATACTGTCTGATGAAGACGTCTCCATATCCAGCGGACGTGTATGATGGAAATGATGAAGAAGAAGCATGCCCTCTAAGGATTCACATATTTGGAGTTCTGTGCTAAGTATCTACCCCGTAAGGAACTCGTAAGTGAAAAAATAATAATTAATATAAAAACTTGTCACAATGTACGTATCACATACATATACCGGTACAAAATCCTGTTAACGATGTAGGTTAAAATTCAGTTGTAATATACAAGTTAAATCGGTATTTATTTTTTTAGAGTTAACATTGTTAGATACAACATGCCACATTTGAATTATATTCAATTTTATAATAAATAAAGCAGTAAAATTCTATAATTTCTGCTATCAGAACTAAGTTGTTTCTTCGTACTTTAAAGGTATTTTGTAAATGGAAAGTAGTATGAAATTGTATTTGACTTTATATTAAACCCATACGACATACTGATAAAAAAAAATTTGGTCTTCAGATATTGTTGGAACAAGATATGCTAACGCTGTGCACCGTAGTGTTATCCTAATAGATTGTGACTTGACGCCAGCGGAATATCAATTATTATAACACGTCCACATTTACCCAGGTGTCGTTAACTCATAGAATTATGCGTAGTAAGTAACTTGTAAAAGAAATATTCATATAACCGTATCAAATTATATGAATGATAGTAAAAATATCTTCTTCCATCGTAGTTAATTAAGAAAGTTACGCAGAATTCAGTTCGCTTAGGTTTACCCAAATATTTTTAATTAATCTTTAACTAAATGTATAGATTAATGAAACTAATTTTTTTCCAGATTTTATTCTAACGTTCACTTCTTCTATTCGAAACAAAATTTATTAACTTTCCTTGTCATTGTCAGCAAAAATATGTTGTACGGCCGTTTTTCGGAAATGAGACGTAAAAGGCTTACAATCTGTAGCTTCACAATTTCCAATCCGATGAATTCGTTTTAAAATTAATAACGTTGAAGCAATCATTTGAATATAATTTAACGGTGAGTTCGATTTTACCGATAAATCGCGAAATATACAAGGCTTGGATAAATACTAGTTAAAGTTCTATTTTAAGGTCACTTTTGGCCTACCTATCAAGATTTTTCTTCTTTACTGAATACTTTTTTTAACGTTTTTCGTTAACTTTTTTTAACGTTAACATTCCTGAATGCATAATTCTAGCTATACTTCTATGCTACATGGAGTTCTTTTGAAAGTACTGTTTCTTAAAAACATTATATACTTACAATGAATTAAAAGAATAAAATTCTGATACACTGAACTATAAATGTTATAAACGTGTTTAAATCGTATATAATATATCAAATATTTCTTATACAAAACACAAGAATGTATGAAACCGTTTATCACAGCGTTAAGCTCTAATGAAAATTTCAAAATGATTTTATTCAAGACTGCCTGAGCTCACACACATTTTTGCGAGGAAATTGGGATCTTAAGATTTATATTTTTGGCAGCGGAGCATGAAGTAAATTGCCACAGACTCGGGATAGCAGGAGAAGGGTGGTGCCTAAGCTTATCCGCTGAATTTCTAAGCTCGTACTTTATTAAGTCACACCATAACTATCTAGGATAGCGTCCATTATTTCTGTTCTATATTTTCTTACCGGTACGATATTGTACTGAAGTACGAAACAATAATTTTACGTACATATATGCAATATACATTCATATAGTTCTACGTACATATGTATAATACGATAAGATTGTTTTACAGTAACAATATGATAATATGAATGCTACTAATAAGTATTCAATTTGGAAAAGAATCATATTGAATAATGTATTTAATGTAATAATTTTAGTACGCTCCTTTGTACAAATAATTTCATATATGTGTATGTAAATGTTCTGTTTAAAAACATTTTGTTATTTAAGCATGCTCTTTTTTGCTCAATGTTGTTCAATTTTAAAGTACTGCGTTTTATTATACATTTACAAAAATTTTGGAGGAAATATCATTAGGAATTCAAGCATGCTTGTCAAGAACAAAATTAATGAAAATAAGGCGATTCTTACATACTTACATATTGACGCTAGATCTAATGCATATTGGTTAGGACTTAATATATTTATGAGTGAATACGCAAAGAAATGTTTTATATTCCAGGATAAAGAGAACATGGCGTAACTTTAAACAATACACAATATGATAAAAACTATATGTTATTTAAGCTTTGTAAAAATTAGCATTTTAGGCTCGTAAATAAATATAAAGAAATTCAACATATTTTATGTAATCAACAATATTTTTTTCCATGTTATAATTACTAGCTACATAAAATAACTAAAATAAATCGAGAACTTCTCGTTGATAGAGCTATTGCAAGCGTGACTGCTCATCAAAAGGACCTGGATTCGATTCTGTGGTGGACGATATTATTAGATTTTTCTATTAGATCTATATTCAGTATATTGCCAAAGCCATATTACGACATTATGCGCATTTAGTTAAACTTAACTGGTGAAACTCAGGAGGGTACTCTACTAAATTCCTCCGTCCACTTTTCCGGGGACTACAAGCTTTGAGTAAAAAACCGCCACAGAACATTTTTAACAGTAATGTTATTAGTTAACTAACCAAATTTTAGACTACAACACACATTTTTGACTCACTGATCTTGAAGTGTACTGGCAATATTTTCATTCATTCATTCATTCATTCGGAAACAAATCGGCAGCGAGGCGAAACGCATCGGCAGCAGTCAACCGGTCTATAGTTTATAACTCTGACGGCAGTTATCTGACACAGTTAGTCAGTCGGTGCCCGGGCGTATTGCGACCTGGGAATGTTTTCTAATTTCGCACAGTTGTTATGCAGCAGGAAATAATGAAGTTACAATTATAGGTACTATTCGATTTTTCTACTTTAGATTCTCTAGTAGTAATTTCTAGTAGTGACCGAGAATCTGAATCTATGCCCGGTGTATGACAATAGGCTCACCATCTGTTATATTCCGAAACGTAAATGTAACTGATGGAACGTCTGGGTTTACCTACTACACTTCTCTGCCTACCCCTTCAGGGATTACAAGAGGTAAGTTACTTATTTGAAGGTAAGACCTAATAATGACAAATAGATACACAATACCAAGTTTGATGGATGCAGGTGCTGAGTCACACAAAAACTCATCTAACTCGAGTTGAAATTTTTTATTCAACTCAAAAAACCCCTAAAACTTAATAACGTTTATGAGTTCGTAAAAACTTCCGAATGAATTGTGTATCTGTATATAGACTCGGAGATTGAACTGAGAATAACCGTAAAAGCTTTTAATGCAATATGATATATGGAAACAACAAAATATTAAAGCATATAATAATTAGTAGATACCATTTTGGTGAGTAACTGTTGAATGATTCTAAGATATTACAAGAAAATAGTCATCAAAATTTTCGGGACATATAACGACTTATATGTAGTTGTGTTCCGTTTTCGGGTCCCCGAGAAAGATTGATCTATTGATCTACTGCTGACCATGTCGCAGAAGCAGATATTAAAGAGATTAGAGCATTGCAATATTAGGACTTTAATCTTCTGGGATTTATTACAACCAGACCGGTGAGCGGTTCAAAGGCTCACAGTAACTTAGTCATCAACTTAGTCACAGTAGCTTTCAAAAATAGAAAAAAGAGATCCCTCCAGTGCCTAATGGAGGTATCGCAGCTTAAAGTATTTTTAAAACTGCACTGTGCAATTCCATTGTTGAGAAATATGCGATGGAAACCGTCTTTTTAGATACAAAAGTGCGAGACAGTTTGAGATATTAGATACAAAACGACATTCGCTTAGTCGGACATTCTCTGTGTCAGTTAACAATTTCATCTGTCAATGGTTTTTCATCCTTCAACACTGCACATTGGTCTTCGGTAAGTATCTCACTTCGATCTACTCTAAAAGCTTGTTTAGTTTTTATATGGTCTACGCAATTGGTTTCTTTGTTCAGTTATTTGTGATGCTTTATAAAAAGATTGAACTCTAGACCATGATACTTTATTTTTACCATGCACAAAATGTTATTTAAATTCAATGAGGGAAATAATAGAAAAAGAATACGAATTGCATCTGTAATTATTAAACGAACCAAATCAAGTATACTACATAATGTTCACACATTTCACAATCAAATTGTTATTAAAGCAGAGGTAATTATTGAAATAATCACTCTTAGGTAATCTTACCTAAGAACATCACCTAAGTTATCTACAAATTATCTAATATGTTACTGTTACTGCCTTCTTTAAATTCGTCCGTCCAAAATCAATTCTTTTACTCTCTGCGGACCCACACTAAAATGATTATTCCGAATGAATTTTTTATTACATATAAAGAACATAGTCATTTATTGTTATTCTTTTAATAACATACTTTTTTTACGCTACTGATGAAAAGTTTATGTAGTTAAAAAATATTATTTTTAGTTATTTTAATATGTCCGTGGGACAATTTTTGCATATCGAAGCGTTGCGAAGCTGAGTCCTTCATTATTACTGGAATTGTTTCTACGTTAAAATTCAGTTTTCACGAACAGGCTGTAAAGCGTTTTGGTCGAAGGCACTGGTATTTTCGTCAGCGTTGTAAATATACAAGAATTTCAACCATACCTTGCCAGCTTCAAAATTTTCCGCGAATTCTAACACCGTTGAAATAAAGCATTTTTTGTGCTATACCAGTAACAGTTAAGCGTGAATTCCATCTGATGTATACAGCTTACAACAGAGAATAAATATAAAAATATATGCAGCCGAATATAATTTAAATTCTTCCTGACCGCACGAACAAAAGAATATTACGTAATATTTGAGGATTCGTTTTTACTAATAGGCTGAAATTAACCTATCAACCTTGGGTTAGTT
>DWEE01004027.1:0-10009 GCA_018245755.1 Parelbella macleannani
ATGCTGTAACGTTTATAAATACATACAACAATTGACTGAATGAAGAGATAACACTTAGTAAGATTTTAATTTTATTTCTATTGTATAATGTATGTGGTGTCTACTCGTTTGTCTCAATAGAATACGGCTCTACTTTAACGAAACGGCTTTCAGTCGTAAAACCACTAGCGGTTGACGAAAACGTTAAAACTTACTATACAATTAGGCGACTGATGTGATTGGGCATAAAGCTGTTCGTAAAATATTATATCGTTTAAATCAGCTATCAAAGAAAAAATATATTGTTGAAGGTTTCGTTAATTTAGCAAGACATACACTTTGAAGTTCGTCTGTAAAACACACATTCACACATTCACAGACAAATCTTAAACCATCGTCAATTTTGAATTGAGAATAGAAAGACACTTTCAACTGATCGCATTACTTAACTGTCATGATCGGGTTACTTAACTTAGGTAGTTACTGAGTTACTCAGTTAAGTTATTATTATTACTACGTCACGCCTGGTCCTCAAGTTCGCCACTTATTCGAATGTTTCACTTATTATTATACATTTACTAAGTAATAGACATTGGAACAGATGTGACCACAGTGCGACACCGTGTTTCGACTAATTTGTGGATTACGAAGTTGTGAACCAGATACAGAACGCTTTAAGTGTTTAGTAAATTACTCTTTAAGTTTACTGTCTCTAACGCTCGAGGCAGTTGCTAATAACCTTGGATCTGGGGACCTGATCAATGATATGGATCAGTTTAAGAGATCTATCATAGTCTCAATAAGGCTTAGGTTTAACCTGTTGCCTTTCTATTAAATAATAAGTAAAATGTGATGGAATTGTTTCACAGATCGATTTCTTTGAGTTTTTGATAGTGTGATCAATTCATTTCAATATTAACAATGTACTTAAAACCTAAGAACATAGAGAAATGTATTTTTAGTATATCATCATCATAATCAGCTTGTTTTCGTCCACTGCTGGACAGAGAAGTTTCCAATAATAAACCAAGAAGCTGGATCTTCAGCTCTTCGCATCCACTGCGCATATTGTCACTCCACCTAGCCGGAGAGCGTTCTCCGCTACTTTTGCCAAAGCGGGGTCTGCACCCTAGAACATGCCTTGTCTGCTGTACATTATGGTTTTGCGACAGATGTGACCAGTCTACTGCTTCAGCTTACTTTGATTAAATACTGTGGCTGTGGCTGCATGTCTCCTACGTCCCACTATTGGGCGCGGGTCGCTTTCACATCTATGGGAATCTGAAACAAATTCTGTCAAGTACAAGTATCCATACTAATAGGTTATAGTTTCTATTAAGTCAATATCACGTAATTTGCGAAGGTTCTATAACAATTTCTTAAGGGTGTGTTTACTGTATCCACCGCCGTTTCATATACCTGTTCGGTAAACCATATTTGCAATGTTACAATTCGCTCAATTAGTCGCATTTAGACGAAGTTAAAGAATTATGACAATTGTTTCGTTGGAGATAGAGGAAAAACAGCTTTGGGATTTGCCCAGAACACAATGCAAATGTTGTGTTTTACTTTTGTCTCTTTTATGTGCAAATGTAGAGCTGTGATCGTCCAGACACGCCCCCGCGTGTTTCCAGAATTATTTTTCTCCAATAACTTTAATAATTGCCGACTGGTGAACAAAAACTCGGCGTGCTATTGGAGAGGCCTGTGTCCAGCTGTTGATAAAAATCGGCTCATGATAATGATGTACAAAACAATACAAATATTTACTATTACTGTAAGTCTGCTTAAAAATACCTTAAGGTACGTAAAGTCTGCAAATCAGGCATTGGTACATCAGGGCATGGTAGATTACTTCACTTTCACCTTCACGCATCCCGTTCTGAGTGGAGATCAGCCGAGCCGTTCAGATTGACCGATCGGCTGAGCGATCTATGATCAGATTTATTCATTTCCTAAAGCCTGTCGAGAAAATTTTGGACGTTTCTGGATGTCCGTTACCAACAACAACAGTGTAGCCTTAAAAGGGTCGATGATAATATTGTGGTGTATGTGTTTCCTATATCGACCGCATCCTTAACAGTGGAACAAGGGAACGAGGAAAACAGAACATTCATAGTTTACTTGTTCTCTGATCTACGCAGTTTATTTTTAATTCACTCTAACTATTTTTACCGTATCAGAGTCATGCGTGGAAAATTGGTTTGAAATAGCTTTATAGCGATTTTACGATCGCTTTTATTGTTTACGTACTCGTAATCGTGATAGTACGTTAAATTAATTGAATATGTCTCAATATTGATGGGGATACGTTTAATAATAATAAACACAGTGAGATCAATATTTTATTCTGAATTAAATGATTTTATAATACCTAATAAATTGTCGTTTTATATATAGAAAAAGACTCGTACTGCAGTACTGTTTGATAGTAGATAAGATTTTGCATTAAAGGTAAGCGGGATAATATCAAAGTGTACCTACACATTTGTTTTTGTTTGAGAAATGTTTTTATCGATTTCGAAAAGCTACTAATTGTATTTTTGATATGGTACCGTAACAATTTATGGTGTCGTTATTTTATAAATTATGTATATTATCTATGCAAGTGCATTAGTGTCTAAAATTTTTAAATTCGAACGACTCCTAAAGTATCGGATTTTGTGCATGGAATGTAGTAGAACGTCATATCTTCCGCATTTTCGTTCAAAGAATTCTACATTCGAAAGAAAAGAACGCAACGTGCTCGATTTAAAAATAAAATTATAAATAAGCCCGCGTACAGACTAGATAAACGTTAGTAGGTCTCCGAATGGGGCCAATGTCGGTGTTGCAAGCTGCGTCCGCGCCGCGCCGACCAATGTCGTTCGCTCATTTCCTCTTTGACGGTGGGCGCAAGCGTAATATGCGCGTTGCAGTGGCGTAATGGTGATGCATTGCTTGCATCCGTTCATATATAGTATCTACATTACTTTTTCTATTAGAAGATCCGTTGGTAATGGGAATGGCATTATAAAGAGGGTTTAGATTGTTTTTTCTAATTTTGATTTTTAAAATATGTGTATTACATGTATATTAGGTTTTACATATATTTCTTCAGTTTTAATATTTAGTCGTAAATATTTATCTCAAGTAACAGCTAAATAAAAGAAGAATTACTGAGCCAACGAAACATTTAGAAAATAAACAAGGTACTAGTAACGCCATCTAGTTGCTATTGCGGTAAACAGTGAAAACTTACAATTTCATGTGTAACTGTTACTCGTGATTACGTTATACGATGATTATTATTCACTGCCTTTATTTCTGGATTTTTTTTAAAGTAACTATAGCTGCACCCGATATTTCAACAATTATTGTGTTGATGACCATGTTGCAATTGGTCATTAAATACTTCTTGTACATATGTATATCTCTTATGAACGTGCGTCTTACGGCCAGTTATTTTTATGACACAATTAATTTGAAATGCAAATCCTTTGAGTGGATTATTATGGCCAATGATTTTGTTAGTTTTTCTGACGACGCTGGTAAGTGGGTATTTAAAGTTATCTTTCTCACAGAGATTATAACAATTTGCGTTTAAATAGTTGACATAATTAGATTAAGTTATCTCGATAAAAAGCTTATCTGATAAAACATATTGAGCTGAATAGATGCTTCTTATTATTATTATTATTATTATCGGTAGTAAATGGGATAAAATGTAGAGGTTAAGTCAATGGAATACTTTTTCAAATACAAGTTACAAAGTCAAATACCTACAGATGAATATGAAGAACTTTTATGTAGGTACTGGATTTGACTACAGAAAAAAGAGACGTTACAACATTACTACAACCAATAATCCTTTTTTGATAATTGTGAAAAAGTGCTTTACTTAGCAAATTATATCAAATCAAACGTTATATCCTTTTGCTATTGCATTTCTTTCAAATAGTCCGTTATTCCTATTACTCTTAGCCTCTTCACGGGACAATGGCCGCGTGCTAGATCAACAATTCAATGTAAATATAGATTTCACTGATGCATTGGCCACTCCTCGTGTGATGCAAATGTCCATTGGCGACGGTGACCGCTTAACATCAGGTGTGCCCATTTGTCGAGTTAAATGTATGAAAAAAACGTTGTCAAAGTGACTGTGCCCACTGATGTGTTAGGGAACGTTGCTGAGGTTCACATTCAACGTGTGATTTGAATATCAATTCGAGATCAGTGTCCGAGGCAAGTACGTGTGTGTACCTGAAAATCCTCATCGGCTAGTGTTTTGTTTTTTTTTTCATATTAGTGTTAACGAAGGTATATAATTCTCATAAATATTTCTCTTTTTTTGTCTCTTTGAAATTGAATTGTTTAGTCTTTCTACAATCCTTAGTGTGTAATAGGTTTTTTTAGGCTTGCGAGGTCCATTTTTACGTATTTTTATTTTTTATCCGTCTCAATTGCAATTAAATACTGTTGTAGGTCTGCATAAAAAAACTGTCATACAACAGAGGCGTTTAAAAAAATTATCATTTAGAAAGTTGTTTCCCTATAAAGGTCTCTCAGCGTTCCTTTAATGGCAGATCTCAAAAAAATTATCGGTTTATTTTAGAATTGGACCATATTTGATGCTATTGAACTAAAAAGGCAGGGCTGTGGCCAAGCGCTGGCCGATACTAAAAAGAAAAAATGTATACTTGCTTCATTGACAATGTAATTTAAACAAATATGGCGCAAGTTGGAACTTATCAAGTAACGCTATCTCATATTTCTTATATTGTAATCAACGTTGCAAGACTTGCCAATATTACTGCACTGCGTAATAAAACGCAATAGCTGTATTTGTTTTGAACGATTGAGACGCCTTTTAATATATGACGTCATAATCCACTAATATGTTTTAACTGCCTCGTTTGCACATGGTTGCATGAAAATAGTTATTCAAGAGGAATAGAATTATTGGGTTTTTCTAACTTGAAATTCTCAGTAGCAGCTCTGAGTCCGGATTTTGTTCCTGGTGGATGGCAATAGGCTCACCCCTTATTCCACGGGATGTATGTATGACTTAACAGATTTAACAGGAAAAGAGTAGGAGTACTACAATGCCCTGTCTAACCCTTCGGGGAAAGGCAGACTTAATGTTACGTTGTATTTTTTGTATCTACGCGCATTCCTGTAAATATTACATATATTACTGTGTGTAGATATAGGCAGTTGGCGCGTTCTTTTTTTGAATAAGGAAAAACAAATAAATTCGCTACAGACTCAAAACGACGCGATCTTTAAATATGCCGTTGTTTCCTTGTATTTTATATCAGGTCAACGAATGAATGAATTTGATGCATACAATGTGTAACAAGAACGAATGTTATTATGTTAATTTTGTACTATTATGAATAAATAACATAATATAAATGATATTGTTTTAAATAAACGTTAGCTAATATAAGTTTTTTTTTTATTTTGGAAATAAAACTGCCTTCCCGGGCCGCGTACTATTGGCTACATTCTAACTTGAAATATCTACGGGCTCGGAGTCTGGATCTGTGTACGGCATATTCCATGGTGGGATGACAACTTATCTGGTGTACTACAATTATCTGGCGATCCTTCAGCGGAGATTAAAGGGTCACACCTATAATCTCCTGTTATGCTATCTTTGAAATAAAAATCGAATCGTTTCTAGTACTAAATATGAATTTTAAATAATTACTGCAGTTTTCAAGTACCTACATTTTAAAGCATAATTTCACGGCTAATAATACAATAGCAATATGAAACATCATAACAGACGTGTGACCTACATAGGACGAGGAACGCCATTACAATCCTATGACCTTAACCCTTATCATTCTGCGAGAATATTTGTATCCATCAGTGGAAGGTTAAAAGGTTTGATCCTGATTGTGACTATAATATCAGATTAAACAAAAAAAAACCCTCTAAGCTTCGAATAACGCCTTAGCGACTCTATCGTGTTTCATACTCGTTTCAAATATAAGTTCAGATTCCTTTCTATCTGTAATTCTGGAGTCCTATATAAGTTTAGGATAACGAATATTACTATGTTGTTACTGGTTATTTAAAAGTCGTTTTTACATAAAAGTACAACCAGTGGAGTACTATATCAATGTGAGCTAATAAGTACTTCTACGTTGTTGTACCTTTAAGACATAAACAATTTACGTACTGTCGTAGGTCGTGTATAAGACAAGGTTCACCTTTAACTGTTATTTGTTTGTTACCGTTCATGGACAAATCGGTCCGCTAATTTGCATATCTACGTTACGAACGGACTGACGGCTTACTTCCTTGTTATTATATAACGGCCCTTTAAGGTCTCGCCATAGTGATGTTCACGCGGCGAACGCTCTGAAACTAACAGTATAAAAATCTTTTTGATATGCCACACAGCGAGGAAATGTAAAATACAGCAGAAAGAAGAAAGTAGGGGAAGCAAATAAACGGTCTTATTGCTAAAAGAGCTATCTCTTCCAAGCTATTTTTAAGGAGATTATTTAAGGAAAGCAGAGGAGATATCGGTAGAACATAAAAATACTGACAGCTCTTATATAGCCATCGATTCTTTGTTTTCCCCAAAATAGAACACCTGCTGCAAATTGTCATCCTCCACCAATGGTTGCTACGAAAAATGCTATTAGTTTTCACATTGAAGTTTTCACAAAGAAGTTTTTTGTGTCAGTCTATACATTTAGAAAAATACGCACTCGTTACGTAAAATTTCAATATAATATTAGCCTCATAACTTTGGAATATAATTTCCAAAAGAATTTATTCTTGAATTATCTGAGAATGTCATTGTTTAAAACGTCACAAAAAATGTATTTTTTTTTGCGCACTATGCTTGAAAATAGTTTCCTATACCTAAATATTCTAATAGTGCTAAATATTCTGTAATGTGTATAAAGTATATCGATACTTGGCAGATTATGGCTTTATACATACTACACCTTTGGCACGATAAAACAGTCGTAGTTGCGGATTTTGATATGATGGGTATGGTTACGACTTAAATAGTGCTTTTATCTATTATTACAACAACAACATTAATGGCATGTCATTATAGTTACATAACAATAATTACAGTCAATTAGTTTTGGGGTGTTACGTAGCGTCCACAAAAACATGTACCGTTGTGTTGACAAACAAGTTGAAATATTTATAATGTTGATTGTTACTAGATACGTTTATATCTCAATATTTTTTTATGAAAACTGTATGTTTCTACGCGGACTAAAAATGTTAAGATCTCTTGATAGTTTAGAATTATGCGAAAAGGTTGAAGAATATAAAAAGAGTGACGTACTCTGTTTGAGGGATAAACTAGGATCACCTAGGGAGTGGAGGGGGTGAAATCCTGTCTACCATGTTGAATCAGGATCCCCATGGCCGCAGGCGGGATGGTATGTTTACCGAGTATAGGGATATGGAAACCGTCCGCAGGGTATGAATTGACGAGGGTGAAGCTCGTTTAGGGCTCAAGAGTGAGACGCCCCCGTGACCCGTAAAATTTGTTTTTTTAATTTTGCCTAAATAACCCCAATGCGTGCATGCCATTCAATATTAAGATAGACATGAAAAAAGAATGAAAATATAAAAAAGACGTAACAGCACGCCTGTAATCCCTGAAGGGGTAGGCAGAGGAATGCACTACACCCCCACGTTTCACCAGTTGCGCCCCGCTCTTCCACCTACATGAATATGTCTTTATTTCTAAATAAATAAAATATATTAGTGCCTGCAATCCAAAGCAGTATAAATGCATCTCTATGTTTAACGTAGCGTCAAGCCTGTCCATATTGACATAATGGATGACGTTTAGGAGGGTCGAAAGTTGAGGCTTGCGGAAAAATCATTCGAATGTCCATGATTATTGGTAATCACAGCATGAAACTATCGTTTCCTTGTTAGAAAAAACATAATATTCCACATCAATAAATAGTCAAATACCTATCGGTTCGATGATTTGCAGATGTCTCTCCCAGCAGATGCGAAATACTTTCCGAAACCGCACCTCGCAGGTGGAGTTTGATGTTGCGACAAGTATTATATATTACTCGCTGGCTAATTATGCGTTTCCTGTCCGTATATCTCATATACTATTTCAACTATATGTACATATGTATGTGTATGTTCTATACAATTTCTGAATAAGGTAATAGCATAAGTAATTTGGAGAACGATGTATGGTGGCACAGCCTAGTATTGGTTTTAATCGGCATTACTCAGTCTTACAACTGCGCGGTAGCCGCTAGTTTTGCTTGGAGTTATAATTTTTTGGAGGTCTATGTGTTGATTGATTTTTTATTTATTTATCGTAAGTATCAATTATGTCGAGTGTAGGCCGATTGATATGGTCGTTTCAGCTCTTACTAAGACAGATTCATCATATTAAGAAAATATTTTGGAATGTACACACATACATAACAAAATAGGAATATAAAGATACAGATTTAATTCGGAGCTTTCTATCTACCCCATAAGGGGTCAGGCGTGATAACACGTGTATAACATACATACACACTTTTATACAAGCATTTGTTGTTGGATAAAAAAAGAATACCGTTGTCAGTCAGCGACGAGGCTCATAGTTCAGACCGAATATGTTTAAGATTGAAAGTTATTGACAGACCGTTCCATTATCAACTGTGGCGCAGGTCGTTACCACTGAGCTTGGGCACAATAAAAGCTCCAGTCACTCTTCAATACCTAAGGCTTTTGCGATAATAATTGCTTTTTTCTACCAACCTGCCGGTTTTTGTACAAGACCGGTTATGTTTATCGGAATGCTCGAGTACATTCATAAACACGTTCTTAATTATTTGAAATTTAAAAAAAACATGGTGTTTTTTTCTCATGGTGGTCTTTTATTTCGTGCCTACGCATGTACGTGTATGATTCAGCGTTCAGAAACGGAACCGTTTTGTTAGTTTTGTGGTAATAATTTAAAATCAATCCGTTTTATTTTCATCAACTAATATTCGCATTATAGTTTTAAAAATTTTGAGTTGAATTTTTATCCTATAATCCTAATTTATAGCATGAACACGTAAATACACCCATGTACCTAAATATATTTACACGCGCTTACATTGCGGTACTTACCAAATATTGTATAACAAGCAATCAGGAAATCAACGTACAATGTATTAAGTCGCAATAATGAGTCTGATAAAATAAAACTTTAGATAACACATGGATGATTAGATGAATGGAATTATTAGGGATTCTCATTGATTTTATATGTGTACATACGAGTACCTACTTTTTTATGACGCTTAAATTATTCTTTCGTAAAATTCACAAAAACTAACTACTATACATTTTTTTCACTTTGCAAAATTAATCAAAAACAATAAATATTTAAAGTTAGCTAAAAAATGTATGTATTTTCAGTGATCGCCATGCGATGCGAGTGAGATCACTTCCGAGAGTCTTACTGGTTTATATCGTTTTTTATTTCACTGGGTTTGTGTCGGCTAGACATTGCCTAGACATGCTATATTTAAATCCAGACTCGGAACTTATTTCGTCATTTATAATTTTACGGCCTGCGTGTATGTGAAGACAGGTGAATATAAAAAAACACGTCAAGTTTTTAGGAATTTAGAGCAGTGTACTTTCGACTTTCAATTAATTTTATATTTTCTTCACTGTGACAAAAATATTGTTAATATTAAACAACGCAGACAAAGTCTCGGACATCAGCTAGTTATAATAAAGTAGATATTAATCATTACCTTTTGTACGCATTTAGGCGGTAGAGTTTGGCACGAGAGAGCGACCACGAGGCAGCTGGTCGTGAGCAGCATGAGGTAATTCTCACCTGCTTAGAACACCCTTTGAGTGGACGTTAATACTCACACAAGGAGTACAGAAAATCTTACGAGTTCAACCATTCCCAATACACTTCTATTTTTATGTAATCTTTTATTGTGTCCATCATATTTGTAAAGAGTTTTACATAACATACGTAACAACACACCTGTAATCACCGAAAGGGTAGGCAGAGGAGTGTAGTACACCC
>DWEE01004028.1:0-10009 GCA_018245755.1 Parelbella macleannani
ATATAATTTAGTTTATTAATTATCTAATAGTAATTTTATGAGAATATTTGTAATAACATTTATTCGATAAATAATGTCCTTTTTTGTTTATTTATTATGTCAGCCATGCTTAAAACTACTTCTTACATTTCTTTGTTTGTTCTCGCATAAAGCATGATAGAGCGTCATAATGAAACTAATGATTTGAACATTAAGAGTTTGAAAGTTACATTTGTCCAATTTTCATAATATACGTAATTGTAAAAGTGATTATTGTACACAATCAATGTGAATATTTTGAAAAATGTGTTATAATACTTAAAGCAATCGTAAAAGTAATTATATTCGTATAAATTACAGAAATTGGAATTGGAACAACAATTCCAATATTCGCCGGCTTCCGACACACGCATGACAATTGGTATTAGAATTCAATGAGCGTCCTTTGTGCGCAGATAAATTCTCGACTATCTCATATTGTGTTAGGTTGTGCACTTAATTTGAATATTATATTAAATGCCGGCTAACGTCGCACGCTCTAAGTCCTCGTACTAACAATTGACTTTACGTAATATTAATATAGGTCTCTACAGACGTGAACATATAATCATACATATATAGGGAAGACAGTTAATAATAGGGTACTAATAAATTTTATATATATTTAAAATTATTAAGGAAAAAACTTTTGTTTAAGAACTATTTGCTGTCAAAAAAGTATTTTTACAAGCTTAAAACTCAAAGTGAGAGGCCTATGTCCAGCAGTGGACGGAAATAGACTGATAATGATGATGAAAACTCAAATTAATATGTGAATTATTTTAACATTGTTAATTGTAGAATTCGTGGATCAGGTTTCAAATACGACATCAACGCTCTACTCAGTTCTGTAGCAAAGCATTATTCCTTCTGTCTTAGCCCTACTTCAAAGGTACGACAGAGAGCACAAGATATACAGAAAACAATTAATTAAAACTCTTAAGACGGAATGAAACATCTTTAAACCAAGCAAAACCACCATAGTGGCCAAAAAAGTATCTATGAGTTGAATATAACCACTAAACACTATGTAACCTTTAAGTAATCATTGCAATTACATTACTGAGTGTAGAAGATTGCATTTAAAATACAAAATGTGTATCACAGAGCGTAATTCTCTTAACAGTAACATTTGAAGATGGGAAGAGTTAAAGCTTGAGTTCAGTGGCGTGCTACTGGAGAGACCTAGGTCCCGCAGTGGACGATGATGGGCTGATGATAATGATGATGATAATGATGATGACGATGATGATGATGATGATGTCACATTTGTACAAAGAAAGATACAACTGAATACAAGCAAAAGTGGAACACATGGCATTCGTAGCTTCGTATGCTTAAATATTGAACTACCGTTCACTCGAGTGAACTCAGCGGCTTACTCTGGAATGTCTAGCGCCTTCGTGTCTATTTTCCACTTCTTCTAATTAGAATACTGTAATTCAGACGACTCTACATATGTAATTGTAAAAGTAGGTGTATTGATAATGCTCCACTGACCCTTGTACGGATGGTCCTAACATTTTCAGCGCGAAGAGAGGGATGTATGATAAGGGATATGATAAATTGTGCCCCAGCTATTCTGCGCCATAATAGATAGCAATTTCACATCTTAAACATAATATCTTTATATAGTGTTCTTAGGTGCAGAAATACAAAGCCTGTTCAGGAATATGGAAGTATTTTTATTCGATTGTTATGTTATTGTAAATTTCAATTATATATAATATATATATATCAAATAAAGCAGTATTTATTTTTATATTTAAACCTATTCTCACATGAAAAACGAATTAATTGATGTAAGAAACGATTAAAATCGCGTACAAATATTGGCGGTATTACAAACGACTTTAGTGGATACCCGCGTTCCGTCAAATGCAAGGTATAATAGTAAATTACTTAATGCATCGACCTATAAAAAGATTTAACACACTCACATAGATTCGAAACCACGCCCACCCACCGCCGAGCCTTTGTTCTAACGCAACACATGCGCAAAACGACTCTCCCCCCCCTCGATATACGCATAAAGGGGAGGAAGAAATATACCAGCAATTTTTCTCACTTACTCCTTTATTTATCGTTCCTTGTATCAGCGATCGAATCTTTAAAGGCACTTATCTATAAAAAAAAATTAATTCCCGAAGAGGCTTTAACTTGCCCAATTTTCGTAGTTCGACCTACAAAGCATTACGAAGACGACAATTACAATTATGCGTCTAAATTGTGGGCCGACTTTTCCTTTCCCCATTACAGATTGACAATGGTGGAGCCATTTTACTTTGCACCCACTTAACTCAAGTGTGTGGGTGAGGGGTGTTAGTACGTGCGCGTCTGTGTGAGTTGGGCTGCATAAATACGCTCGCAGCGCCCGCCTAGCAGCATTCGGCTTCCGTCAGCCGTGACGGAAAGTCGTGTCCGCAGCCAACATGCTGTGTACCCGAACAGAAACACTCTGCTAGTAACTAAATATACGTATCATGTATCTTCTATAGTAAATTGGTGCTCAAGCTCAAAAGAGTCATATTTTTTATATTCGACCGTTGTTATGGCAAGTTGTTGGTAGGCTAGGTATATTAAATTTATTTTTTTGGTACGGAGTGTTTGAAGAACCAGCAAAATGAACTTTCTAGGTAAGTCATTAAAACTTTATTTGACTTTTATCAGCCATAGTCTTTTCTAATAACTTTTCTCCTTTTTTATCTTTCTTACAATCTTCTTTATCATTTCCTGCTACATCTGTTTCATTGAAATTTAATTTTTGCGTTTCCTCTCTTTATATTTCCTTATAGAGGTAGCTTTTTAGTCTTGAACATTTCTTTTCTTTTTAAAATGTCGCGTAAACAATTTCAACGTTTTACTATTCAATATTTCGTTAGTATTTATACACATGATTATGTATTTAGCGGCATCACTCACGTACGTTTTTCGGGATGACCCGACTAGTTTCGAACCTGCACGAGGTCCTTCCTTATGAGCTCTCGCCGTTTGGGGGAACTTCAACGTTCTAATTTAATAAAATACTGCTAAATTTTATTTCAGTAGTAAGCAGTAGTACTGCAGTAAAATTAACTATAAACCGTCAGAATTCATATAATGGACGATCAAACCTCTATATAATTGTTTTCAAGACATTTATAAGTTTCGAAAATTTCACGTCTCGGTAATATTTTGCTTTTTTGCCTGTAAAATGATTCGAAATTAAAATATATTATTAAATCATGGATTTCGCATTTGTTAAAGATCAAATGAAATAATCATTCAAGCCAACGTAGAGTTCATATTGTTTATTTTAAATCTATAAAGTAAGGACTCGGAAAGTTAAATGAATTTTCATTCAAAATTGAATTTACTAAGTTTCAAAGTAATTGTTCCGTCCTTACGTTGATACTGCTCCAAATAATAGAGAAATTTATTTTCAATAATCAAGGTATTGCGCAAAACACAATATTTGAACTGCATGGGGTACGACTTGGTTACAAGTTACGTCATACTTTGTGGGCCTATAATAAAGATCTTAGTTCTGCACTGTAGATATGTAACCCAATGGCGTAGCGGAGGCGCCTACGACGTAGCAAAGAAATTACGTAATCATTTTAATAAAATTTCACTAAAAGTATTTGATAAAAAGCAAGTTCATTAGGGTTACAGGATAAAGCTTTTATTAAAAGGTTTATGGTTCTATCATATTTTCATATAAAATAAAGAACTGATTTATAAAATTCCCAATGAAGACAAAACATTGAACATTCAGTGCTACATATCCTTTATTAAAACAATTTAACAAGCCTTCGGTCTAATAGTAGGCGATCCTGATGGCTGTTCCGAAAAGTGTGGACTCGATTACAAATCAGGACAAATATTTATAAGATCAGCATGAGTATTTATCACTTCTAAGTTTACTACATACATACATATTCCGTACGGGATAGCCAGAGAGCACGGAGTGTCAAATTCCAAGTTAGTTCCTTTTAGAAATTTGTATAAACCTTTTCTAGTCTGTTTTTTACTATGCACAAGCTCATTCTAGCTTAAGATCAGATGGCTGTGTGCGAGAAAAGTAAAAAATGTTATTGGTTCCTCATATTTCATGTGCCGGATGAAGAAATTTATATATCTGTACAACGATTACATGATAACGAGGAAGTAAAAATAATATGCAGGTCGTCTATTATCGATTTTCTTTCATCTTTCACAAATAATTTTCGTAGATGAATGGTTTGGCTTTTAAGACGAGCTTTGAGTATTTGCTGAAAAAAGAACAAAAGTATTTTTAATAACACTTTTCATTTCAACAGAACAAAATATGACGTCGAACGCGAGCTTTTCCATTTTCAATAAAGACCATTCGTAGAGTCGGTTTGCTCTGCGTTTTTTGCGTTCGCCACATTTTTTGTCGAAACAAATAACACTTTCAGCGATGTTTCCAAAAAGAGCAGTGCTGTTTGATGTAAAACAATTTGTTATGTAACTATACAGTCATTCGAAGTATTTTTATACTTTTTTCATCTTCGCTCTACTTAGTACTCCAATGTTGGATACGGTACAAAAACAGTTCAAGCTATATATTACCTCGTTGGCTGTATGCGATACAATATAGTTTATGCACTTTAGAGAATATTTTGGAGAACAGTTCTTAAAATTTTAGTCGCTTTGATGATATCTCCAATCATCGACACAATCGCCCACAAAAATCACAAAATTAAAAAAAAAACAGAATTCTATTCTTATAAAATAACTGTTTTGCCAATGAGATCGTCTTGATAAAATCATTAAATTGAATGGAATGTTCTTAATTTTACGCATTATGTATATGTACCTGTATTATACATTCATGTCAACGTTCCATGTACTTATTCAAGTTTATAAACTCACTCTAAGCAAGCAACTCGACAGCCTTTGTCGCATGGCCAAATCTTTGTTTCTTTTTGGCCAAAAAGTATTTTTAGTTACACTTAAACACAGCTCCTACAACAAAGAGCGCTAATATTTAAAGCTTCTGGGGTTTTTTTCTGTATTATTTATATCCGCTAAGTCTCACGTTAATTTAATATAGGTATTTGGAGAATATTTAAAATATTTCAATACTTAAACTTGATTAGGCCGAATGTACACAGACTGTAGCCGAGTTCTAACTACACGTGGGGCGTTCTGCGATATTTTAATTTAAATTTCGCAAAAAAATTGTGTTTATTTAATGTATTCAATTAATTGGTGTAACAGTAACCAATTGTAGGACACAGGAGTTATAGCCAAGGCAAGGAATTTATTTCTGGTCTTTACTATGTATAGTCGTTAAAATACTGCGTTATTTAAAAATCCTCTAAAAGCCTTTGTTCACAGCTAAGTTTGAACCCAAACTGCGTCGACCGACATTTTCAAGGCTAGGCCACCTGGCAGCGGGCCAACTAGGTCCCAGTCCGCTAAATTTATATGGGCAGCGATAATAGGTTAAATGTACCGAGCAGGCCTGGTTTAACCCATTAGGGTTTGACTTTTGCTCGTAAATAGGATGTCAAATTTATTTTAGCTGACGTTATATTTATTGACTCTACATTTAATAGAGACTGTGAGTTAATTATAACATTAATATAAATATTAATGTTGTAGTCTTGCAACAGAGTAGTGGTTGAATATATTTTGAGGAAACGGTTTTTTAATGAAACTAAAAAAACTATGGTTTCTAAAAATCATATAATAAAGTGGGGATAAACTATACAACTACGCTTTTCTGTGCTAAAGTTACTTGATATAAATGCACTTTTTATGTGAAAAATAAAATTTATAAAATTAAAATTTTGAAGTTTAAGCTATACGATTACCTATGAGACTAGTGGACTAGACTATCCCCTTTTGACCATTTTACGACTTCTTAGTCACGTTTGTGTCCACGGTTATTTAGATTATTTAGGTCTAAAACTGTTAACAAAAAATAAATAACATTAAAAATGTGTTGGCCCAAAAATCATTTAACATTCCAGAACTCTTCCGAATCCCAAATGTAGTCTTGCAAGTTCCGTGTCAACATGCACACAACTTCTCTTACCATAAGAATTTGTTGAAAAAATTTAAAATTCTGGCGCATTGAACTTTAAAATTCTTGCACAGAATACATGATGCTCCTAAAAGTGTGGAAATACAGCCATACACTGCATTGCTGTTTTCTTGAGTGAAAAGCAAATAAAGAGAACACTAGTAGTGCCCGGAAAGTCTTTTTTAACTTAAACTTTTTAAAATAAGTTTTAGATTGTCACACCAAATGACGTATTCTTATGATTTTTTTTTAAATACATATATTCTTTGGAATTTTTCGCCGATTGTTCCCTGACTATGAATCTTGTATGAAAGCATGTGTTAAATTGAGTAGTATATGGTAAAGAAATGGTATAAAACAAGACCTAGAATAAATAAGTAATATCATGCTCTATATTTAGAGAAAGTTTTTTCCGAAGTTCACTAAAAGCATACAAATTGAACTGCATGAGCTTCGAAAATCCTGCTCAAAAATCCAGACCAGGCGCTTGCCCTCAAACTATTCTTTTTTCAACACAAAAGCCTATTTCCCTTCCTCTAGAGAAGTCTTTTTTCATACGCCTCAAATCTTTGAACAAACTTTTTAACGACCGTCGACGAACAAAGACGTTTTCCATCTCGTTTCACCCCACGCTGTTAGACAGAGTAAGATATACAGAGTAAGCGCGTACTGACCAAATAAACTACACCAGTTTGCTTTTAACGGGCCGTCGGGAGTAGGATTAAACCATTTCCCGACAAGTATTAAATATATACTTAGAGCACTCACTGTGAGAGGTTCATATTCCTACCCTATTATTAACTTTCCTGCTTGAATGGAGACAATCTTGACTTATGTTTGAACGTGAAAGACCGGGCTTGTAATAAAAGGCGAATTGTAGAGGCGGTCAGTGTTATGGAGTAGTAGATTATTTTTATAAGTAAAAAAAATTATATACATTAATAACCATACTTTATTGTTTCAATAATTGTCTTCTACATTTGTGGGATCTTAGAACTAGTTTGCCCTATATGTAGCAGACTAAACTTGACTTAAATTCACTAAAACGGTAAAAGGTATATAGAATCAATGATATTATTAATTGTCTGAAATTAAAAACGCAAAAATATAAAATCATTTTCAAATTTCTAGTAGGTGCAAATTAATTTTTTCATTCAGTAAAAATTCATGCGTGAACGTCATGTGCCGACTTCCGTAACACAAAGGACAAAGCCCGCACGTGTTCCCTATGCGACCGTGCAATTATTATGACGAGTGTTCTACTGCGTACGGTTTTTAGAATTCATATTACTTTTTTTGTTACCAACATATACTACTCTAATTACATATGTTATTATGTTATGTGGTTATCAAAGCCACGGAGTATAAATGAAACCAGAAATATGGAATGTGATAGTAATTATACAATATTTAAATATAATATAAATATTTTTAAGAGTAGTTTATTAGAGTTGTAGAACTGGTCGCAGGGTGCGACACATCTAGCAGTAACTGAACAAACCCACACATGCATATTAAGTTACCTTATATTAGTCCAGCACGGATCGTTAAATATAAGGATTACTGGTATGCCGAATAATACCTGAAAATTTCCATTAGTATAATTTTTCCTTTAGACTCACAAAAATTGGGCTACCCGTAACGTTGCTACACTCTACATATCACTAACAATCTAATCAGGCATGAGAGATACAAGAACTTGACAATAAACTGAGTTTATAATTCGTTTATACACTGTAACCCCTTCCCTTATACCCCCCTAAATATAAAGCAGTAACGTAATATTGCTCGGTTATCGTGAAACAAAATTGAAACATTACGATAGCTTAACTCAACCTTCAAATACATTAACGTGCCCGCACTGATTTTTAAAAAGATTCAAATTTGACTGTACATATTAGGTAACTGTTATAAGACAGTAGTAAACACTTGATGTAAGGTAGCGTTCAAGCTCGGTCGGTACGTCTATATAAAAAAGAGCCTTTAACCCACTTTACAAGCACGTACATCAAAGAACAGTTCACACGCGTGCTTCAAGCGAAAGGTTCGCGCAATTACCCACACGTCAAGAGCTCTACTTAACTAGTTTCAAGCTATAGAGACGCTTGAGTACAGTTTTTAAATTGCCGGGAGTTATTACCACGTAGAAAATAGGGTTTGTTCTTATATGCACATATTTGTAATACATAGTTGAACGAGTTTCGTACATTTCCATACTATTCTTTTTGCAAGTATTATGTTTAAATTTTTGTTTAAGTATTTTTTATATTTCATTATTATTCAGCACAACTTTTGAAAGAAAATAATAGGATTAAGAAATTTCCGAAAATATCAGAATTTTTTGTGTTAGTTTTTAACTCGTTAGATAATATTATTTCTTTTCTTTTTTGTGCAATTTTTTACTAAACTTTAGTAAAAAAGTCATCAAAGTCATCATTAAACAGTAGTAATTTCGCCGCTACTGCTTAAATATTTCCGGTTTCTATACCGTACTAATAGTTACATAAAAAATTAAATAGTAGATAACCTGCGTCTCGGTCTTTTATATCATGTACAAGCATCGATTTACACATATAAATCGTCCGTTAATACAATGGCTAAATTAATAATTACTTTTTATCACTGAACATAGAGTTTAAGATTTAGTTTTACTAACGAGTATGTCGATGTAAATATGTGTAGACTATCTAAACAATGTCTCAGGCGTTCCCGGCAGAGCAATAACAATAAATCGAGTTTGGAATAGTTTGAACAGCAAGTAATTGCACAGATTTGCATATCCTGAATAGCCGCGTAGAGTTATAGCCGCAGTTATGTTCAAAATGGATGGTGGCTGAAGGCTTTACTATCTTATCCAGCTAAAATAAAATGTTAACAATTTGTTGCAGCTCTTCAAAGTATTCCAACAACAAATAACTAGCAGATCAATTCTGAGTTGGCCGAAGCCGAGATTTAACTGCAGTCTAATTTAAATAGGGGGATAGAAGGGCGAGGACGCAATTCAATACCCATAAATAAGAGCGCATTCATGACTGGCGAACACATAATTTTGAATACAAAGTGGAATAATACCATATTAAGAAAACAAAATATGAAATCAATAAAAATATTTGTTATAGTATTAAAACCTTACACATACGCTTTCACCTACAACTTGAAGTTTCTTATTAGAAATACAAAATTCATATACGCATACGTACAGATGCAGTCTCAAACAGGGCCAATCGCCTCATCATAATGGTAGCCACACATCTAATAATAATATCCAGCTGTAAATAATCTATGACTTTTTATACTCTTCAAATAATTGAAATGTGGACGCTCGGATTACTTGCTTTACATACGTTAACGTTTTTAAGATTACCGAATTTTCCATAAATTATACCGTTATAGGCTTAGCCATCATTTGCATATCAACCTAATATACCAAGTTTAGGACATGCAAAAGAGAATGCCATTAGGCATTAAGTACGCCCTTGTATCCCTTAGCATAAGGTGTTATAAAATGAATAAATAAATTGAATTAAAATAACATTTAATAATTTCTCAATTTTTAGCAAATAATTGTATCAAAGTGGCTAACAATTGTAGCTAAGTTGTACGATACGGCTAAGCTTATTAATACACATAAAAGTCTGAGGGAATTTTGTGGGAGGTTATTTCATAACCTTCTTTTTCTTAATATACGACTAATATCATTAAAGCATACACACAAGTACTATACTAACTGATATCACGATTATACATTAAGATTATAAAGAGTCGTAGCCATATTCGTAACAACATTCGTAGCACATAAAATGTCCACGTAGCATTACGTAGCCGGTCGGCCTGCGACTATTTCTACGTTTTTATGATATACGCGAGCGACACAATCAATATTGGGGTCACGAATAAACGAACATAGTTTTATTGTACAATGGGACAGATTGTAAACTGTAGCGATTACAACAT